>VWZT01007191.1:1245393-1317022 GCA_013397055.1 Pachycephala philippinensis | reverse complement strand
AAAAAAAAAAAAATCCCTTTAGAAAACACTCAAATTCAGGACGAATTTTTGTTCAAACCAGATGAAAACACTTACTTGGCCTTTGTCACCTTGGCATTTTCTGAAAAACTCGACTCAAAAAAAAAACCTTCTAAACGAATTAACAGGCAAAGTTACATGAAGCTCTGAGCAAGACAAGAAAAGCCAGAAACTGCATTATACAATGTTATAGAGAATCATTAAAACAGAGCAACATTTAATATCTTTCCTTTGAAGTGCAGTGGTATGGGAAAATCCCGACGATGGAAAGCCTGGGGTAATTGCAGTGAGCAGGTGGTTTAGCCCGAGGAGCTGGAATCAGGAAAACCTTTGTATTTTCATTATTATTTCTTTGTAAGAGATCAGAAGACAATGTCTCGAGTTAACACGATGTAACTTCAAAGTGCACGTATGGTTGTGCTGAGGAGGAAAAAACAGAGCTGAGAACCTCCAGGACTGCCAGCAGATCCAGCAGAGGCTGGAGCCACCGGCCAGGAGGATGCTCCTACAGGAAAGCTCTCAGGAGGCATCCAAGGACAGCTAAGCCCCGAATACAAGGTGATTAAACCAATGATTTTCTCACATGAATACTGCTATTTCTCTGTACGTGCCTGGAAATTGCCCAGAAGTTTTAGAACATCCACAAGTGTTTTCTAAAACATGACAGTGTGTGTGACTAATATATCTCAAATACAGAAGAATTTGGGAACTGACTGAGAGAGATATATCCTTAAGAAATGAGTTGGAGAAGACCACATGACACAGAGATTCCTTGAGACTGTCACTGAAAAACAGCTACATTCCTCCAGAAGTGCAAGTTACTGCACAAATGACAAAAGAGCTCCCAGCTAATGAGGGAAATGATATGACTGAATTTCCAAGGAGGCTTCACAATGGCTTACAGGAGATCTTCCATTAATATTTATCTCTTTGACTCAACTCTGACAACCATTATTTCCTCTGCTTCTAGCTAAAAAGGAGATTCTTTCAGGTGGTATCCTGCTGTATTTGGCAGCATTGTGACACACAGGGACATGGTTTAGCATGGACTTGGCTGTGCTGGGTTAATGGCTGGACTTGATGGTTCTAGAGGACTTTTCCAGCCTAAATGATTCTATGCTCAGGAAAAAAAAAAAGAAATCCCACGCAGGTTCTGATGTGTCATAAATTAAAACAACTGATTATATGTAATTCCATATATAATTTTCACATAGAAGGAGAAGTTCTTGACTTTCGCTAAGAGGAAATTTTCAGGAATTTGATGGTTTGATGTTTCTTGCAGCCAACTTCTCTCTGGCAGCAGAAGTCCATTCCCAGCACCAAGCATCCAGTACACACCTCTAAAGGGGCATCATGAGCAGGATAAGGAATATGTTCAAATATTTCATTAAATTAACTTTTCTCTGCTTGCAGGCATTTCCTTCAGCTGTACAGTTGCTAAAATTTAGAAACTAATATCAATGCTTATGCAATTTTAATTTGACTGACATGATGAAAGACAAAAAGTATAATTTATCATACAACAGATTCACTTTACTGTCCTGTGGTCTTTTCCCTTTATCCAGGCACCCTTCAGTTTGGGAGCGTTGCAATTCAGTCACCTGCTGTAGCAATACCTGGTGAAAGACAATTGCCAGAAGTGATGCTGGTGGGATTTTGGTCAAAAATTCAATTAGACGTTGAGCAGGTGCTTTTTTAATTACTGTCTTCTGGGGTGCAGTGACCCAGCAGCACAGTTTTCATGGGTGTAACAGCAAAAAACTCCAAAGGATGAACCAAAAATGCCACACACAACCCACACCAAAGGGAAAGAGCTGCGTTTCAAACAGCTATTTGCTATCTGGATAAAATTTGTCCTTTATACATTATTTTCAAATTAAAAGGGTAGGCCAGTAGGTATTGCTGGTGATGCTCACCAAACCAAAAAAGCACAGTACTTTCTCTGGGCAGAGGGAGACTCTCAATTTAACTGCTGTTGATAACAACCAGAAAAATGCCTGTCAACCCACCAAAAAATTAATCTCCAGCTGGACAATACTATACCGTTCTTGATAGTTCAGTAAACTGCAGGTGCTGTGGCCTTCACACGAGTAAGTCTGCAGCAGGACTGAAATCCGTTGTATATGAGCCCCAGTGTGAAATTCAAGAGACACTTACAGGGATAAAAGGTGATGGGGAATTTTTAAAAATAAATCCAGATTTCATCCAAAGACCAACACAGCTCAAATCCATGCAAAACAATGTCAACCATTAATTTTACAAGACAAAAAGCACAATGCAAATGACAGGAGAGAACAAAAACCTGAAGCACTTCTATGGTGCACAATGTGCAGAGAGCATTTGCAACACTTCAGGACACCTCTGCAAGTGGATTAGGAATTACTGTTTCATGAAGTTCCCTACTACTTCCTCTATCAACCTCTTCTTTTGCTTCTTTCTATTTTTGCTGTCCCCTCTCTAGCAGAGGTGGCCATCTATCCACACACAGCCAACACACACAGAGGCACAAAAGCCCTACAGCAGGCCAGGATGCTTTTTCCTCACGTTGTGTATAAAAGCAGCCTTTTATTCACACTGGCATTACAAAGCAATCCAGCGTGTAGTTACTCTCTTCCCAGTCCTTTTGTCATTATAACTTCAGACATGCTGGCTGATGCTATCGCCTTTAAAGACTCCCTTCCCCAGGTTGCCTGTGTGCAGTTTATAAATCTGCTTTGGATTATATTGATTTACTAATTGACCAAAACACTGGATTATACACTCTGCTGGACACTTTACACATTAAACAGAGTAATTGATAAAGACAGCATGTTCTTTGGGCTGATTTTTCTAGGATTTGATCTTTTCTAGGAACGTACATCATTTCAAGTCAGTCCTTAATAGCAGAAAGAAATAACATAAAAGAAAAGAAACAGGGAAAAACAGTCTTTGGAAGCTGTTATTTGCTACTGGAGGAAGGCTGGCAGAGGCAGCAGCAGGAGCAGGGACCTGACTGGCAGCAGAGACCTGATCAATGCTCGCCATCACGCAATCAATGGAAATTCATTAGGTAACACCCTCTGCAGCCCAACAGAGGAGCATGCAGAGTTCCCCAGGAAACTGAGAAGCAAGCACCTATCCATCAAATTCCTGGAAAGAGCAGTTTATCTTCCATCCCGTTGAATATACATCTGTTATTAATCAATAGCTGTTAGAATTTGTGTCCCCTCTCCTCCCATTTTTACACGAGCTGGCAACTTTCCTGTGACTGAAATAACCCAATTCATCTTCCAAATAGAAAGGCAACTTTTTTTTTTTTTTTTTTTTGACAGGCAGATGTTTGACAATTGATCTGAACAAAGTGAGGAAAAGGAGAAGGAGCAACTACAAAATAAAGAAGCACGTGTGATATCATAATCCAGTGCTGTAAATAGTTCATTGCTCCACCTGCTGTTGGGCTCCTTTTTCTCTGCAAATTGCACATTCTCCATGGCTAATGCCAAACACAAAAACATTGTACCTACAGAGAGCCTCACCACACGAATCCATTTCATTTAAAAGGACTAAATGGACTAAAAATGCACAAATCTGAAGGCAAGTCAGAAGGAGACAGAACACTGATTTATGTCTTAAGCCTCTTTTCATTGGGATGTAGAAATAGAAAAGACAAATGAGCAAGGATTGCCAATGAGCTTAGATGCATCTTTGAAGGAGATCTGTATTGTCCAGACAACAATAAAAAAATAATGCTACAAAAGAACACATTCTACAACGGAACTATTTCTTACCTGGATCAGTATTTAAACAACAATTGCTATTCCTGCCAGAAGGCCACATTCAGGTTATTCTTAAACATTTTGTGAAGGAAAACCAAAATCAGTCTGACTTTGTTTTTCCTCTAAGCCCTTTAAATCCTGTTCTGCAGCACCTGTGTCCAGCTGACACATCCCTGTGTGTCCCCAGTGGGCACTGCTGGGTGTGCAGCCCGGCTGGCATCAGCACACTCAGACAGTGCCTGATGTGAGCCCTCACCTGCAGGGGGTTTGAACAACCTGCTCTAGTGGAAGGTGTCCCTGCCCAAGGCAGGGGGTTGGAATAAGGTGATCTTTAAGCTCCCTTCCAACCTGAACCATTCCATGATTCTGTGTGACCCAGTCCCAGGGAACACAACAGGAAGAGGGAAGGAATCTGAGTCCCCAGGCAGGTGCTCCTCTCACCTGGTAGCCACAATGCCACCCAGCTCAGGATGCTCTCTCCAATCATCAGCCAGTTATCCTCCTGAAGCACTCTCAGGGATCAAACACATTCAGTTCCTGTGGCCAGAGGTGTGGGTTTCAGGGAGCAACAGCATTAATTTCTGTAGTCAAATTACACGTTCCACTGTGGCTAATGAAATCTGCATTTCATTAACTTTTCTCTAGGCCACCCATAAGTGAATGTTTAAATAGAATAGAGCTGCGACTCAGGTTGGGGTATGAAGGTTTTAATATAAATAGGTGATGCATTGTGAGATGCACTGCAAAACTGCTTATGAATGTAATGGCTCTGCCCCTGACGGCTGTTAACACTGGAAGGTCAAAAGGGCTTCTCCTGAATTTTTAGCAGTAAGAGAAGATCCTGAATTTGATAAAGCATTTAAAATAATAATACATCCTTTTATTCTAAGATTTTCCTCCTTTAAATTGTCCACAGGAATTTTTCTTTAAAAACTCTATTCCCTTTGTACAACCATATTGTTTATTAAGTGTATGTGCTGGATATCCTAACAGTTAATACTCTCTGCCCATCAAATCTGTTGGGCTTCTATTACCAACCAAAACCTCTCTGAGCTTCATTCTTAACCCACAATATCGGCAATACACCGACATTAACACAAGCAGCACCACAGTTGCATCTTAAACCTGTCATCCCCGACTCCCCAAAGGCCCTGCAGTCCTGCCCTGCTCTACATTTAGCTCCATGCTTTCAGCTTTCCAGCCAGTGATTCAGAGGTATGAGAACAGCTTTAAAATCCCAGGACTGTAAGCAAATAAAAGCCCCATAAGACAGCAGGTTCATGACCCTTAGATCTACAGTATCTCAGCTTTTGGCCTTTTAGTCATAGGTTTGATTCTAATCTCAGCCCCACACTCCACATATTTGCATCACAAATCTTCCAACACATGCCCACAATAACAATCACTCTACAACAGCTTTTTCTCAAGCATTTCACTCTTGCATTCAAAGCACATGTCCACCTGAATCCAGCTGCAGCTTCCAATTCACAGGGTGTGGTAAACGAGAGCCAACCCTTGTTTGCAAACCTTTAACATCTCCTGGACAATGGCTTCAGTTATGTCATTTATTATTAGCACAAGTTATTTGGCTGTTTTTAAATATATCTTAGCAGTATATCTCTGACTGAGAATACCAGCCTGTAAATAATTCAGCACTGCCAAATTATTCCCATTATCTGATTATTCCAAGGAATCCATTGTACTTATTAATATCACTCCAGAAACAGAACTGCTTTTAATGCCTCTGAACCTCCTTATGAAGAGAGTTTATGCACTTTAATCTAAAACTAACTAGCAGCCAATTTAGACATCAAGAGCATCCCTTTTTCAGTACATTATATTCAGCACAAATTCAACTTTCCCCATGCTTCAACCTTTCAAAAATACTATGGCTCCATATAAAACGTTTTGTTAGAAAATATCACTTTTATAGCTAAGTGTGAAATGACACAGTTACTGTTAAATCCTCTGGAATCCTGCCCACTGCCCATTTTATAAAGAAGTTCTTCCTCCAGTATTATGTTCTTATTTATAAGAACCACACAAAATACCACACAGAAAGAAATAATACATCAGAAAGAAAACTTCACTTTCTCATTGTAAGAAAGTTGCCTCACGTTAGAGGTGTATTTCAGTGACGTATCCAGTATTCAGCCAGCTGAATGCCCTGGACAAATGGATTAACATCCATTGTGCACTCATCACTGCATCAAAACCCTTGTAACTATAATTACTGTTATGATTTTCAGAAACAGAGGTAATAGGCTGAGGTTTTTTCCCCCAGAATTTGTTCCATTTTATAGCAACACAAAATTGCCTGTTGAATTTATTTTTACCGTTTGTCAAAACCAGCCATGATTCCCTGTGATTAAAATCCACAACTAGTCTGAATTATCTTACAATCGATATTTTTTCTATTTGCCACTATGATTATCATGTCTATGGTTACGAGGATGATTTTTTCTTTTCACTTTTCTTTTATGTTCTACAAGCAAAAAAAATCTGTCTGATGCAAAGAACGTCAAAGACTTGAGGAGTTGAGACCCTCTACATGGGAAAACCAAACCAGACAGAGAGCCAACACCTTGCTGCAGTTTTAGGAACTGCACACACAGGGAGGGACACACACCTCTGTCACGCTTTCTCCTCACTATGGCAGCCCCTTGTCATCAGGCATGGAAAAACTTTCCCATTCCATCCATCCTACACCCACATATTTTATATTTATCGCTGCAGTATAAGATCTTTCTGTCACACTTTCAGTGGTGGTGGGTTTGCTCCACCTGTTTTATTTCCTTGATCCAACAAAGTAGATGAAAACCAGAATATTAGTTTTAGTTATCGTGTCTAAACTCCAATGTTTGGTCAACTCCTTCACTTCTCCCACTGACAGACTGCAAACAGACTTCAAGGCTGAAAAGAAAAAGAAAGGAAATTCTTATTTTAGTCCAATTCTTCTGAATAAAATTTGCTGTCTATGGAGAGGATTTTTTTCTAAATACATAAAGTCATTCTGTTTAATGGGTCAAAAGCATGGTTTATGGATAGGCCCCAAATTTGTTTCAGATTGACAGCTATTAGCAGTCTGGATATTCCTGGCAGAGGTCAAGAACAAGAACAGTTTTTCAATAAATCTTTGAGATTTCTTCTGAGAAATAATCACCATTCATCCAAAAGGTGGCAGAACGTATGCAGGTGTCAGTGTTTGCCATGAACTGACACCATTTATCCTCTCAAGAGACCTTGCTGGAGTTGTAGAATAACTAAAGGCTCACGGATTGTAATTAAGAGATCTCCAGAAAGAAACTGAGGAATTCTGAACAGCAAAACAACTGGGGGAAGCAGGGACTGCAAAGAAAGAAAACCATCACTGTTGAGAGAGGACTAGAGAGCAGAAATCAATGTTCGTGCTAGGAGAACAGGGATGCCATGAAAGTAAATTCTCCAGATAAATGTGTTTTAAAAGAGAGAGCAAACAATAATATATTCATAAAGATGCATATTTTATGACTACGTTTATCTCCCCACTCTGATAACGCTGTTTGGAAGTGTGTGCTACAAAGCACAGAGACACAGGATGTGCAATTTTGAAGCGCACATAATTAGCATTTACCACCTAAAAACCCAAAACATGAGAGATGCAGGAGACTGGGTTTTGTTCCTTTATCTGCCTATATTTCTAACACAGTGTCCAAAGCCCTGCGCTCCGAGGGAAAGCTCTCAGCATCTCCTCTTCTCACTTTTGGCAAAGTGAGGATGAAAATTGATGGGGCCACATGAGGACCCACACTAATAACTTACTCCTTCTTATATGGTCTCAAATCTCACTGTAAAAAGCAATTCTGGCTGCAAGTAGCTTGAAGAGACACAGAAAGTTAGTTAGGTGAAGTGGAAAACACCATGGGAAAGGATGCAAGCAATGTCAGACCAATGTAATTGTCGCTTTTATAAAACCTTTAAGAATCCCCTGGTCCAATTCCGAGCACAGGTGGTTGGATTTGAAAGTGTCTCCAAAATGAGATTCTGGTAATCACTGAGCTAGAAGGAATGAAATGGAGGAGATTTCTGAGCTGGGACAAATAGATTTCATTCATCTGGACGGTCTATACTCAAAGACCAAATAATTCTGTATAAAATGCTACCTGCCTAATTCTAAAATATATTTATTCCTCTCTATGGAGCTGCACTCTGCAGAATATTTTAGATCCTGTGTGCATACCAGCAAACCCAAACTCCATGTAGTGCTGTCTGTGCCTTATTTCCCAATTTAAAGTTCATTTTCATTTGTTCCAACCTCCTGAATTGATTAGGCAGATTCAACAAATAATGTCCTACAGCACAAAGTCTTATTTTGAAGGTTAATTTACACAATTAAACACAAAACCTAATAGTCAAAATTTCCACATGCTGAAAAAATTACTCATTAAAATTATTCAAGTAAGAGCAATTGCAGGAGTTTCCTAGGGGAAGAAACCAAACCAAAACAAAACCCAAAAAACCACCGAACAACTAAACCCCCTAGAAAATCAGAAGCTGCATTTGTGTTTCCAACTGGGAATCAAAACTGTAACAAGCCAAATAAAATCCTTCAACTAGCTACTCATGGCTAATTGGTAAATACTGTTATGGACTTAAAATGAAGTAGCTCCATCTTTTTTTTTTCTTTTTTTTTAAACTTTGAATCTGACCCACTGCTGTGTCTGATCTACTGAGTAAAGGTACTTTGTGTTCCAGCTGGGCTAAATCTAACCCGAAACAGGAGCAGCTCCACAGGTGTGTACTGGCCCTGGTTTCACATGCAGAAGTTGTTTCACATGACAAGCCAAGGGCTGCGTTTGGTGCTGGAGCTACAGCTTACTCAAAACTTCTGGCAGTGGGAGGAAAGTACCAAACAACACGAAGTCAAGGGCAAGGAAATATTAAAAAAAAAAAAAATGTTTTTTCAGCCCAGAAATGGTTGCTCAGAAATATGGACACATAAAATCACTGACATCTAGACATTCCTGGACTGTTTGATTTTCTCCTGGGAAAATAATCCCTGCTCTGAATGGCAATGAGGACAATCACTTTTATTGTTAAAGGATTTGGAGCCATTAAGGTATTTGCTATTCTTACTGCTCTCATTTTTAGTCTTTAGCCTCTAGTATGCCAGAATAAATTCAGTAAGCTTCTCCTCCCAAATAAAATCTTATCTACTTCTCTGTAGATGCAGGCCACATTTTGACTGGAGTCCTGAGCCATCACTCTTTAAAGTAATCACATAACAGCATCAGGCTTTCATTCTGTAGAATTTATGTTTCAGACCTTTTCAAAACATGCCCTACTGGTCCCCAGCAGTTGGCAGGGAGGCAGCTGGTGAAATCCAGAAAGCAGCCTGGGCTCCATCTCCTTAGAGCTGCCAGGGTGTGAGGTTAAGCAAAGGGAATTGCACACACACCCAGCTGCTGTGTGTTCTCAGAGGAGTATGGGATGTGTGGGGATGGGATTGCTCAGCCTCTAGAGGGGACCAACTCTGTTCCTTTTTTAGGAGTGCACTCGAGCAAGAAGCACCTCCAGGATAAACTGAAAATGAGCACTGGCCATCCCTCATGCAGGACTCAGGGCACACAGCAGTCCTGGGGCAGCAGGTGTGACAGGACAGGGGGTCCCATCCCTCAGAGCAGGAGCACTCAGCTCCTCTTTCTTCAGAACTCTCCCTGGAGCCACAGAGCAGCCCTTGCTGGAGGCAGACAATACAACAAGGCATCGATGGCAACTGGCAAACACACCCATTCTGGCACTCCAGGTGAAACAAAAGCAAACAGCTTTTATTCTCACACACGAGCCAGGCTCATCCCTGCTCACAGGCCCTTTGAAGACCCAGCACCCAGGGAGGTGACAGTTTCTCTGGAATATGAGCATTACAGGGAGCTCAGGATCATCCTCCTCCTCATCCCTTGGCTTCCCTGGCCGGTCTGAAGAGGTTAAACTTCAGCAGCTGAGGGCTGCTCTAGCCTACCTATTGACAATTTACAGATGTTTTGCTCACCTAATTTGTTCCACTATTCACAAAAGCATGCAGTTACCTTAGCAACTACTACATTATATTTTATCTCCAAGCTGCAGAGCTTTTTCTTTCCTAAAAACAAACCCCACAAGCCTACTGATAGTGCGTGTAACCTTTGATATTAGTCCTACCCATTTCAGGAAACAAAAACAGGCACGAGTGTAATGAAAATAACAGTCTCATTTCTAAAATCTATTCAAATTTTCCATTTATGAACAGATTTTCTTTATAGATTTGTTTTATTTGACTCTTCTGTGTGTTTGCTATTTTTCTACAGGTTATAATTTGCATAAAGGAAATTAAGTGGACAAGGAGGAAGACCTTTTTTGATATAAGGAGTGAGCTGGAATCCTAGAAGATGTATTAATGAATGAAGGGTATATCTGAAAATTGCTGCAGGAAGAAACAAATGCCTTTAGGCCACTGACTTCTAAGTGTCTACGTTGAATGGACATCTAGAATGAAAACATTTATTTTTATATGACCAACCAACTTCAGTTTTTCTGAAGTGAAAGACATAAATCTTTATGAACATATCTAAAAGAAAGAATAATTATACTTGGAAAATATTTGCAGTTGGTTCCGTACCAGCATTGCTCCTGGGCACCACAGCTTCCTGCACCACGTGAATTTGCATTCCAGTGAAACAGATTTGCTTTCAGAGTCATGTTGCCATCGTGTCATGTGAAATGATGTGGAGACACGCACACAAACACTGAGTAACCTGGGACCTTCACACTCGCTGCCTGCTGCCAGCTGAACCAGCCTCAGACCTAGATGTGACTCCCACTTCTTGAAACGCTCCTGTGGCACGGCCCAACACTGCACAGGCAGCAGGGGAGGGAAGTGAAGAGTTTTTCTCCAAAAGGAATATATTTTTGGGGACATAATTTTGTTTTATTCAAATCAACCAAAACTCACAGACTGCTTTTTCTCAGAGCTGTAAAAAATTTTTAAGGTTTATCTTCAGGGATAACTGAAGCTAGTGAACTTGCTGAGTCTTCTGATTTCAGCAACTTACTGATTTAAATCCATAGATCAGTGCTTAGACTCAATTTCTAATATATTATTTTAACTACCTTTGAAGTTAGGAATAATCTTAAATACTGTCTTGAGTTAATACTTTAATAAAACAACTTCTGCAAAGGTCTTGTACAACAGTGTGTGATAACCTTTTATAGCTGTGACAGGATGTTTGATTTCCAGCTCCCTGCTCTACGGTGCCCATTTCTGCATATTTGAATACACCAGAGAATGGAGCTTCTGCTTTCTGCAAAAGTTGGATACCTTTCAAAGGTTAATTTTCCCGTTAAAGATAGATAAAATAAAAAGCAGCTGGACAGAGAATTTTTCAGGTCTTTCTTTTTACCAGGAAGTTATTTTTTTGATCAAAAAGGCACAGTATCTTTACAAAGTGATAAAACTTTGCGGGAAGCCATCAGTATCAAGTTCAATCCAAACTGACAATTTTAATTGCAGTTAATTAAAATGTTGCTAGGGAAGTAACCTAGCATCCAATCAGTTATTAGTAATTAATCTTCCTGCAAATCTCACTAAGGATGGGTCTGGGCACTTCAGCTCTAAGTGGTTTTCCAGTTTATTGACCCTACAAGTTCTCTCCTGCCAGTTCAGACCTGAGAATAGCAAATTCAGGCCATCTGACAGATTTATTTTTGTTTATTACCCTCAAAAATCCCTGGAAGGGTCCACTGGCTCTGAGTGTGTGGCCACCAGGTTGCAAACACCTCTGGCCAGGTTTAAGTCCCTGCCTCCTCTCTGCTCCCCCCTCTCTGCTCTCTCCCCCACAAGCGCCTCTCGGGCTGGAGCTCAGCATCACTCTGCTTTGAGCCTGCTCCTTCTGCAGTGCTGGAGAGAGTCACTGAGGCTGACCAGCCACAATCACCTCCCCAGCTCAGCAGTGGGGCTTCCCTGGCTATTTCTGAAACCACAGCTACTCTTGAATGAGGATTTATAACTTTTTTTATATTACAGATACGACTGTGACCTTTCCATTTAACACATGCCTGCCTGTACCCACCATCCTGTTCTGCCCTGAACACCACGATTCACTCTGATCAGAGATTTTAGAGGAAGACACAGAACTCCTGTCTGCTGGCGTCTATTACAAATGGTGTCATACCCTTTGTATCATCCCCTAACTCACCCTGTTACCATGTACAATGCTCTACTCCTATCACAGATGCAAAATAACTAACTACATAGAGCATTAACACCACTTTGTCAACTTAGCCTTTACCTCCCTTTCAGCAAGGGAGATGCAGAATGAAACATATAAATTTACTTGGTTGCTTTCCACATCAACATTTATTTAACTTAGTGAATAATCTGATGTAGTTAAAAGGTAGCAGGAAGCCACAGTAATGCCAATGCAGCATTAAAATGCATCAGCACTTGTTACATCCTTTCCCTTACACCACTCAGCAGACACAGCAAACCTCCCCTCCTCGAGCTCTACAAAAAAGTGCCACAGCTTTGATCAGCGCTATTAAAATTGCCACCACATTCCAGTTTAGTGAGGATGAGTTTCAGTGTTGTGGGAAAAGATTCACAATGTGTGCAACAACAACTTGTCTAGGCTGCACACAGGCACGACCAGCACATATGAAATGAGTTACAAAAATGATATGAATTAATAGACTGCTGTAATTTATGCCACTCGTTCCCTTGGCATAATGCAGCACCATGCCAGCCATTAAAATTCATAAAAACAATTCATCGCTTTTTAATTTTTACATATTTATGAGCACTCATTTGAAATGAAAATTATTTTCTTATTGACACTTTCTTCCATCTTGACAGAAAAAAAGAACAATTTTGAACATTAAAGCCTAATGACTTCAATATGTTTTGCAGATATTAATCATACTTGGAATGCCACAAAAATGAAGAGACATTTACCCAAATCCAAAATACAGCAATCAAGTAATTAAGACACCTAATCCAAAGCCAATAAACAATATTCCAAGCAGCAAATGTGGTGATGTAATTATAGCTGTTTTAGCACCTTTGCCTATTAAGAATATTTGAACAACAAAATAAAAACTAATGGCAACCTCAGCTGCTAACATAAACAGAAATAACTTTCATTTTAAAAGAAAGCAGATGTATTTTCTTAGGTTCAAATGCACAAAGAACTTCCTGTAATATCCACATCACCTTTATTCAGAGCAATCAACTTTCTTTACACTAGTGTATATGAGATAGTAGACACAAGACTGTTTAGTGAATTAGCACACAACTTAAAATGACTGAACTTTACAAACCACTTCACCAGAGAGAAAATCCTCCCTCTGTCTTGTAAAATAAACACAAAGTTGCAACATAAAAATTGGGAGAGACATGAAAGGCACAGGAGCACTCTGACAGGGTAAATTATTTGTATTCATATTAACTTTCATCTAAATTTATCCAGCATGATTCCTTGATATCTTTTCTGTTCTTCCTTACACAAATGGGACAAGAGGAGATGGATGTTGGGAATTCAGCTTTGGAGACCACAAGCTGACCCTCACTCTGTTTCCTGGAGAACAGGGGAGGAAAAGAAAAAAGGGAAATAAAAGAGCAGGCACTAACAGCCACCTGAAATAGAAAAGCACTATTTTTCTGAATACTTTGAAGAACACAATAGTTAATTTCTCATCAGCTCCGTTAATGTAAAGAGCCTGTGCAGCCTGCTGTGAAGAGTTTAACACATCCCTGGTGCCCATCAGCATTCCCCTCCAGCACCACCTCTACAACTATATTTTGTTCTAATGCACTGGGCAGAGCCTGGTGATCACAACAATTCAGAAGGACCAGTCAAAATGTGCCTCCCCTGCTCAGAGCGTGGCAGAACACAGAGCTCTGCAGGTCCCTCTCATGTTTTCACAGTGGCAGCACCCTCACTCTGGTTTCACTCCCAAGCAGTGCTGAGGAACCAGCCACAATGTCCAGGGTCCCTGTGCTCCCCCAAACACTCATTTCTTCTTCTCTCCCCACCAGTTTGTACCACATATGCCTGATTCTGTTCTAAATACACCCTTAGTTAGAAATCAAGCTCAGAATTTCTTACTACTGTAGTGGCACATGGGTTTCACGCAGATTTGGCACATATTTTAAGTAAGGGTTCTAAAACGTGCTATTATATAAACCCAGATGGATAAAGTTTTCAAAATAAAGCAGATGATAAAACTTCACTGAACATTTGATAAAATATTGACATTTCGACACCCAAAATTTGTAAAGCACTTGGGAGCTTCTGTAACTATTACAGAGCTGGAAAAAGAACCTGCCAACAACAAAAGCAAACAATTTTTATTCATTTTACTGTCTTCATAAAAGTACATATATTATCAAATAGTGTCTGAAACCTTAAACTCTTTCAAAAGTTTTCTGCCTAAGAAATAGTTTAATGCCAAGTAGTAAAACAAGTATTTAAAGGGATTTTTAGACAAAAAGTTATTACTGGGACTGTCAGGAGAATATATGTCTATTTTCAGAGTGATCGTGCATATTTCCCTTTGCTTTGAGAAAAAGAGGATCATTAACATTTAAATTGAAGTAAATGAGACCAATTTCTACTCTGAAGGGCCTGCAAAGCAGGAAACATGATCCAGCATCCAGCAAACTGGCAAATCAAGTCTGTTATCAGCACCTCTTGAATAAAACTCTGTGTAATGTTGTGTACCCAGCACGCAACTCTTTTCTCAAGAGAGGCACAGCCCACAGTGACCTTTGAACAGCCAAGTAGGTGTTAGAATAAAAACAGCCTTGAGATGCTGGGGTTAGTAGTAACTTTACATTTACAAGGTGTATGTCAGCACTGGCTGTGTTTTCGGAGGCTTAGGAGATCCCTGCATTGTTAAAATAACACGGAGCAGTTCACTCCTCACAGTACTTACAGAACCTGAAATAATCTTGAACCTGACACGAAGCACAACTCAAGGGGAAAAACTGGACAAGGGTGAAAAAAGGGTTTTCATTTTCACAGAGCCGCCGGGTTTCAATCTAGCCACAAACGTGCAACATCCCAGGAGCCAGAGGAGTGTGGGATCCTGCAGGAACACGTCCAGCAGGCCTCCAGGGCCCTGATGCATTACTAACGTGACAACAGATCACTGACATCCCTGTTAGGATCCAGATGTGTCACTTCAGGCTCAGACTGAGAAAAAAAATCCTCTCAATCACACACCTGTCCTCCCCACAGACAGGTGCCACTTGGCTGCGGCTCACTGGAGCTTCACCACTTTAATATAAGGTGTCACATTAGCTCTGAGCTGTAACTGCAGGTTGAGTCCCTATGGAATAATCTCTTCCGTGAGCACTTTAAAAAGTGCCTTGGGTAGGATTAGCTT
The DNA here is from genome assembly GCA_013397055.1 of Pachycephala philippinensis. Classification (NCBI taxonomy): domain Eukaryota; kingdom Metazoa; phylum Chordata; class Aves; order Passeriformes; genus Pachycephala; species Pachycephala philippinensis. The sequence continues at coordinate 1,301,849 of VWZT01007191.1, read as the reverse complement.
TCTGTCTCTGAACAGGGAAAGAGAACAAAAATATTTTGCCTAGGAAAGGGACTGAAAAATACTGATTTGTTTGTTATTCTTGCTCTTAGAATTTCCCCATTTGCAATTTACACTTTTATTACTGTATCAAAACATGCAAGATAAAAGTTGTATGCCAACTGCAGCCAGGTTCATAATGAATAACACTTGAGAGCCCTAATGAGTGTTTAATGCTTCCCTAATGCAGGCAGTGTACAACAATCATTTCTACAATCAGGTTATGAAGCTTCTTTGACAAAGTCCCCTCTCGCTTCCTTCCCTCCAACACAACACACAGCCAAGCTGGCTCAAAAGTTAGGAAAAAAAGGACACAGAAACATCCCTATCAGACAGATTTAAAAAACATATTTCAAACTTCAAATAGTGCTGGGGATCTGCTAGAAAAAAATGGGAAAAAAAATTGAAGACTAAGACTGCAATATGCTTTCATATTTTTTACACCCTGATATTGCCAACAGCAAGATTAAACTGTAAGAAATAATGACAAGCTAGGGCTTTGTCATTTGTGTAATATGTGCAACAATGGAAATAGCAAAGGAGTCATTTTTCATCCTATTGTCTATGACTTAGTTAAGAAAGTAAAACCAGATGGGTGAAAACACTCAAATTTCTTTCTTTACTGGTGGTGTGGCAGCCAAAGAGTCCTGCACAGGCCTCGATGGGGATGGAGTGAAATGTTCAAAGCCACGCTGGACAGGGCTGTGAGCAGCCTGGTCTGGTGGAACGTGTCCCTGCCCATGGCAGGGGGTGGAATGAGATGAGCTTTAAGGTGCCTTCCAACCCAAACCTCTCCATGGTCCTATGAGCATTCAAATCCTACAATCTCTTCTCCCCCAGGTATTCAGTTCTGGAAAATAAACCAACCAAATAAGGATTAGCAGCTCTTAATATTTTTTTGCCTTGTAGTATTAAACTTGGAAACCCCAGACTTTTCCAAATATTTATAGTTTAGCACATTTCGCAGCTATATGAGCCCAACTGGACAGCAAATGCCACGCAGTCACACAGAGACCTTGGTTACCATCAGTTTTTCTTCTTTCTCTTTTCTCCACATTGATTTAAGTCTTTCGTTCTTTATCGGAAATGCATAGAGAGGATGGGAACCCTTACTCCAGAAAAAACATTTTGTTGTTGTTTCTTTCAGAACTTTAATTGTCTTTTCCAAGATTAATGATCAATTATTGTTTTAAATTGGGGTTTAATTACTGTATTGGATGAAGACTGAATCATCCCTCTAATGTTTGAGCAGTCTCTGGGCTTCTACCAAAAAAACTGGATGTTTTTAACACATTTTATTTTGTTTTTTTAATCATGAACCATTATTAATCATAGAATCATGGAACTGTGGAATGGTTTGGGTTGGAAGGGACCTTAAAGCCCATCTCGTTCCAACCCCCTGCCATGGGCAGGGACACCTTCCACTCTTTGGACCAGGTCTTTGGCAATACAAGCACAGGAAGGAAGTTAAGAATACAGCATTTCACCACTGATCTTTTGTCTAATATTTAATACCCACAAACTGTACTATTTCTGTAAGTAGGAAGTCCTTTCCAAAGGAAGTGTCCAACTCCCAGCTGGGTTTTTTCAGAACTAATGTCATTTTCCAGTTAAGCATGCAGAGCATTCCACCTCAACTCCCAACCCTCTGTTAGCACAGTGAATGGAAACCAACACCAGTTTAAAACCAGGCATCTCTGCAAACACTTACCACCAAAATAAACGTATTTCTGCTGTTTGCTGGTAGACAGCAGGACAAGAACAGCACACTCAGCCAGGCAGAAAGCAGGGGGGTTCCCAGATAAGCACAATGTCCCACAACAGATCTGGGTTACTGCATCTTCTGCCTGAAGGCTTTGAGATGCCAGTCACCGTGTTTCTGACAAGGGATGAAATCCCCAATGGACTGAGCCATCATTTCCAGGGTATTTCCATACCCTGTCAGCACTCACACTGCTGCACTGATGCTCCTGACAGATTCCTGTGATCTATTAGCAGTTTACTCTCGCTGACTAAATGCAAGGCAGCCAGACAGCAATGCAAATTAGTACGCAGGAAGAATCATTAGGAATTTGACTCATTACGGGAAAGAAGACAATAATTTCAAATAGGACTATTGAAGTAGTTAAAAACACATTTTCACTCTGTCCTAATTTCAGTTAATTCTAAAAAGACAACAAAATGTCTAGAAATATTAAGTTTTGATTGGATAAAGGGTAACTTTAATAATGGGTAAAGGCAACATCTGCAGGATGTTGAGGTTTTTTTTTAAAAAAGACTGACCTTATCACGAAAAAAGTGCATTTGTATTCATGTGGAAGTTAAAATCTGCCTTTAATGATTTAAGACTAAAAGCTAATGGGCACAAAGCTGGGTATATAAAATACAGTAATTATGCAGCCATAATGATACATAAAATGACGAATATGATAACGTTTGTGTTTAATAACACGATATGGATACACTGTCACAATGCCCTCAGTAAATCAACCATAGGCTATTCTAAATTATTTCTCTTTGACTCCTTCTCCCTCACCACCCAACAGCTCTGCAGAGCCCCAGCATCACTGACTGCAGCTGAAAACATCAGTTACTCTAGCATGAAATTGAACTTTATGAAGAATAGGAAGTTACTGATGATCTTCAAATTTGGGAGCATAATAGAAATGCTTATCTTTATACTTGGCATAATTTAAACATTTATACACTAGTAATTTAAAATGGCTGCAATGCCTGACTGTTACGGGGTTTACAAATGATAACTGAACAACCCAGGAACATTTAAAAATCTGCTTTTTCAAATGGCCTGTCTCAGCATTCTGCTCCTATTCTTCTTCATGGAATATAGGATTTTAATTTTCTCCTATTACAGTAAGCAATCATGCCTCTATCAGCTTTCCATCTTCACAACAGATGTGCATATTCAAAGACCTAAACGTTCACTTCCCTAAACACATACCAAAGTCAAACCAAGACAAAACAAAAAATATGGCCAATTACAACTTTTAGCCCAGAAATGCCATAAAAAAAACAGAAAACAAGAAAAAATGCTTGCTATAAACAGCCTGTCAAACAGAAGCATTCCAATAGGATAAACGTGACCCTTTTTTTAATATATACAATCAACTGTAACTTGCCTTTTTCAAATGAATTTTTCAGAGCTAAATTTTGTATTTAATAATGTATTTCAGGATCAAAACAGTCAATTTCATTAATTATTTTTTTTTTGTTTCCCTGGAAAGCTAGACATGGGTCACTGAGTGGACTGGGTACTCCCTCTTCCAATTCTGAATGAGAAATATACACAAGACAAAGTGAATTAAATGAAATGCAGACAATTTTACTGCAGTCTTTAAGAGGAAGAATTCAAATAGACTATGATTGTCAGGACAAACTTGTTAAATAGATTTAGCAAAAATTTAGCAAAAACAAACACGTATGTTTGTGCTTATAATGCCTGTAATCTGCTGAAGTATATTACTGCAAGTCAGGAAAAGTTTTAAAGCTTGGGTTCCGTTCAAACCCTCATTCTCAAAGATTTGTGTTTGCTTATCAGCTAAGAATTTCCATAAAGGAAAACAAGATGACCATCACAAAATTTCAGCGGGCTATTTCACATCTGGTCAGAAATAATTTAAAGATACCAGCTGGGTTTCATCGCCTCCACTCAGGACCTGTCTGCACTCAGAGGCAGTGAGGATGAAATGCCTGAACACAGCCAGAGTCCCACAGCCAAAAAAAAGAGAAAACAACACAAACTCCACTTTTTAAAAGGCTGAGTTTTGAAGACCGAGATTTGATTTGGACTGAACTCAACTACTCAGACTTTACCGGAGTTGTGCTGCAAACTGAGGTTGCTGCATTTTTAAAGCCCTGACAAATATCTATATACATGAGCCTGCTTCATCAGCAATTTTGTTCCTTTTCCTGGGATGCTGAACTCTGCTGAAAGAAGCCTCATTCCAAGACTTCAGCATATAGAAAACTCCGATTCACTTGCTCCCAAGGCAGTTTATTTACTATAGACTGGTACAAAATTAAACAATAAATTAAATCTGGGTACAATTGCATGACTGGGTTTAAACAAACATCTGTTTCTGAGACAACAGAAAACCTCTTTTCAAAAAAAAAAAAAAAACTCTTTTGAAATATGAAGGTGATTTTTTTCTTTCCTGCATCTTTTAGCTTTGCTGTAATTGCAACAAAAGATGCAATCCAGTTCAAATGGCTGCAGCTGACACCAAACTAGGGAGGGGGGAAAAAATGAACAATCCAAGTTTCCTAAACCCAACAGCTGACAAACAGACAAAAGCCAGGTTTTATTGGACCTTATCCTCATTCATTTGGAGCACAGCAGGAATCATCCACGCTGCAGAACTGGGACACAGACCTTAAATCCAGCAAAATGTTTCCTTTTGGTCTGCATTAAAGACAAAGGAATAGATAGAAATAAAGCTACAATTTTACATAAATAAAAGAAACCAGGGAACACAATACCCTGAGGCTACGTGGATCTAGACACTAAGACTCCTTTTGGTCTCGGAACCAGTTTGATTTTTCTCTTGCTTTTGGGAAGTTCTAAAGAAAGAAAAAAAAAAAAAAAATACACCTCTTCCACCTTTGCAGACTCTGTTCAGGAAAGGTTTGTTGACCAAGGTAGGAGAAATAATATTATTGCCTGTGGATGTACCACTAACTTCCTAGGTTAGGAGTACAACCATGTACTGGACAGGCAAAAAACATAAACCCTAAGTTTTTCAAAGGTGACTTCAGTACTAAGCTAAGTGTGTAAACAATGGTGAACTTTAACCAGTGCTCCTGTGTGTGTAACCACAGAACACGTGCAACAAGGTGTTGTACAACCCTCCCTCACGGCTCTGCTCGTTTGTCTCTGCCCTGATCTCTGGGAAGGGCCCAGCGTGGGCAGAGAGCGTGTTCTGAGTGCTCCTGATTTCTGGAGAATGGCTGTGGGCAAAGCAGGATCCCTGCACTGCCTGTGCACACACACATTCCCACCCACCCCAGGCCTCCACGTGCGATGGGTGTCAGGTCACAGATCAATTCACTCCTGTGCCTGCACCACCATGCAGCTCTAGCACAGGATTTCCAGATGTGTAACCTCTAATCTCTGATCTTCAGCTGAGGAGTGCAGAGGTAAGTGAAAGACTGGTTTATGGACCCTTGAGATGTCCTAAAGGATGTGAAGAGCCACCTTCAGCAGAGCCAGATGTCAGCACCTGCTGTTTTCTGACTCCTAGACATCCATGTCAACGCTGGAGGATACAGCTCACCTTAAAAATACAAAATGCAATGATATCAGAATAAACAAAACAATACACTGCATTTCCAGGCCAAATTTCAGCTTTCACACTTACGAAAGACTGCATTTGGAATATTTGACTAAACTAAATTTAGAGGGCTAGATTTTTTCCCAAGATAGCTGAACTCTTCAAATACTTAGCATTTCCATTAGATTCCAAATACCAAATCATTATACTAGATAAATTTCCATCTTCATTAAAAAAAAAAAAGAAAAAACAAGCAAACAAACAAAACCACAAAATCTCCTCAAAACAATCCCTGCAAATACTCAAGAATTCATGCATGAAGCAAGCGGATATTTGCATTATAAAAGGAGTTGGAAATGTCATAAAGCAGAGTAAGAAACAATGCTGAAGTGATACACAGGGAACCTTTCACTTCTGGATCACCTCTGGAGTGTGCTTAGAGCTATTTAGTCTGACACTGAACTTTAAAGCACAAGATAAAAGGAGAAGTGTTCACTTCACTGCTGTACACAGGGCACTGGAGGAACCAATCCCTCCCTCACCCAGAAACCTGCCCTGAATCTTCCACATGGCACAGGATGGAGGGAACACAAATAATTACATCCAGACTCGCATTCCAACCTGTTTTATAACCCTATTATTAGTACAGTGCCTAGAGTGTTTTGGATGTATGGCCAACTGGGTGTTGGAAAAGTCTGTCTTGAGACAAGGAGCACCCTGAGGAAGGTGGAAACCTACTCCCTGATTTGAGGTTTCTGTCAGTGCAAAGGGAAGTGGCTGGTGCTGCCAGGTTTCCTAACTGACCACAACTGCAGCAGAAATGTTTTCTGGGCAAATTATCACGTTCATTTTGCTCCTCATTCTTTCCCAACCTTTCACTTCCCATCCTTCATAGTCAGAGTTTTATTCATCCTCTTGATTTTCAGCTCAGCTCCTTAGAACCCCACAGTTTAGAAAAGCTTCCTTGTGCACAGAAGACCTTGGTTTTTTTCCATTTCATTTGAACACTCTCTTCTACTGTTAGAAATGAGCCAATTAAACCCACAAAGGCACTTGTCAGTAGTCCTTGCGATATCGTATTTACCTTCCCAAGATAAAGGCACTTGAGCACTATTGAGGGAGTTTAACCCTGCGCTGCCCGCAGAGCACGGGCAGCTCCTGCTGCCGATCTCAAATCAGACTTGAAGGTAAAAAGTGAAGCAAGTGATTTGCAGAAAGAGAGACAAGGGGCATCCCAAGCCCACGGAGAAAATCGGTTGTTCAACCAAAAATTGAGAGAAGTCCTTCTTTCTTAGCCCGTCTGTGGCTTTGAGCCTTCAGAGTACAACACAGCACCGAGCTTTAATGGGTGCAAGCTCCCACTTCCCTCTCTCTCTTCCTACCAAAAAGAGCCTCTCCCTGCATGTAAACATCCCAAAATTCAGTGACAGACATCTATTGTTACAGCAGACACCATGCAATAGCAAGCACAAATTCCCTCCAAAGCAAAAGCCAATTAATTGCATGTCTTACAATTTGTTGAAAAAGAAACAAACAAACAAAAAGCCCCCAAAGTTTAATTGCTCTTTAATATAAAATCTTTACACTTTTTGCAGATGATTAGGTTATTTCACAGTTTATTATAAAACATTTTCTGCTATCATTAACTGAAAGTTAATAGTTTTCTGGTGTGGTGGCTGGAGTGTAGTAACTGCAGTGACACACCAACATGAATTTTAAGTTGCTGCGTACGGCAGCAGTACCAATCTGACCTGCCAGCCAGAAACAATAGACAAAAAAATCCAAGTATATAAAAATTAGAGCTTACATTTTTCAAGGTATTGAGCTTCTCTTTGTCACCAAAATAAGTGGCAGAACATATAAATGGCAGAACTTTCCTGGAGTACAAGGCCTAAATTAAACGGCTAAAGGGTAACTGCAGGTCTGGGTTCAGAAGCTGCTGGAAGCTTTTAGAGAGAGAGAGAAAACTGGGCATTTCAATGATTCTTTTTCCCTGTGAAAACTGCACACATTTCATACATTTCACTCTTTTTAGAAAATGAAAGCAGACAAAAAAGTATTATTCAAGTAGTGCTAGGGCTCTTCAGAGAACACAAAATTGGGGATGGTGCAGTGTTTTAAATTTTGCTGAGAGGACTCTGCAGTCAGATGGAGATGCCACCTTGGTCCTGCTCTGTAAAGTGAATGCAGATGCAAGTTTTGATTTAGACATTCAGTCCTACATGAAAACATTTAAGTCAGAACTTGCCAGAGAAATCCTTCAGAAACCGCATGATTGCTCCGTGTCCTTGAAACAGCCACAGCTGTCTGCCTCACTGAGGTCCATCCCAAAAAACACTTGACGCTCACACAACACATTTTCTCTCTGTGTGCTCTTAATAGGCTTCCGTTTACCTGCTGGAGTGCAACCTGTCAGCTTGGCCACCTCAAATGCCTGCAAGCCTCAATGGTATTTGTTTCTATCCCTGTTGTTCACAGCCAGGCTGAGTGAAGTCAGCCAGGAGGGTTCAAGCATCAATACGCCACTGGCAGATACTCTTAGAGGGAGCAATTCCCTGCTGAAGAGCTGGCAACAGCCACCACAAGCTGCCCCTCTGAAGCCAGCTTTGTCCTACTTTGCTTAGTTTACTTCTTCAATAAGAGGTCACAGTCCTGTGCACAAAGTTTGAGAAACTTCAGGTGTCGTGTATGGTATCACACAGCTCACCACAGGGTGAAAGTAGGGAGATGAGAATTTAAGTAAAACTACCACGGAGAAAGGGACAGAGGTGCCTCCATCCCTTGCTAAAATTGGGAGAAAAGTACAGTATTTCTCAAGGGTGTTCTTGGGAGTCTTGCTCACAGAGCAGCCTATGCCCATGGTAGAGCTTTACAAACATCCTTCCTTTTAATATCGACGCATCAACATCGTGCTGGGTACCAAGACTCTGCACTGAGCCAGCAGCATTCAGAGATTCCCTCCTTGCTTCAGACACTTAGAGGGAAAACATAAAGTGCTCAGCACTCAGAGAACCTCTGTTATTTCTGTCACTGTGGTGAGCTGCCCTCCATTGTCCTTCCAAGGGCCAGTTCTTTGGAGCTCTCCAGCCCATTCTTCCCCATGTAGCTCCAGTTCTCCTGGACAGGGAAGCCTATCTTTCATCTGCCTCAAAAGGAGGGTGCCAAACAGTGTCTCCCCAAAGACCACTTTGGATATGGGAAGAGAAAGGTAGTTTTATGCTACTTTGCCTACAAGGACACCTGCACTTGAGTCTTACTGGAGTTCAGCCTGTATTTCCAGTCACCTAAACCAACTGTTTTTGGGGATCACCTACAATCAAACCTCATGAACCACAAGCAGACATGCCACCAAACAACACACTTGGCTTTAGGCCTTATGTGGAATAGAAAGGTGGTCTGCATTTCTCGTTCTGTTCTCAGCACATCCTGCTCTGAAATTCAAACTTCTTAAAAAGCTTTTGCTTCTACTCTGAAACATCTGAGTAAGAGCTCACTGTGCTGAGGAGCCACTGATTTCAGAGCAGATCAGAATTTCAAGGTTACTATTTTAAGCCAGACTTAAAATTTTTACACTAACGATCATCATCTAACAGCCCTGGTTTAAGGAAAAAAAAATGCAGAAATAAGGTTCCAGCCTTTGTCTCATCTGGCCCTTGAAATTATAATTCTTCCACAACAGAGAAGTTAATTGAATTCCAATTTTAAATGTACCTCTAAGACAGGAAACACACTGTACACATTACAGCATCCCACGGTGAGAAAGAGTCTTTGATAGAATTAGAATTTGCTTTCTTGCATCTCAAATGCAAATTTCTCTGGAGATAGCTAAAAAAATCTGGTAAGAAACAAAAAATTCTTCAGCAATAAAATATTTTTAGTGCATAAACAAACCAAAATATTCTCATTTGCATATGGTACATCTTCATCTCCTGTGACATTTTTTATTTTTATCCTATATGACAATGCTACTGACAAACCAAATAACCAAAAAAAGCAGGCGACATTTCTGATGCCAGATGCTGAAGATCAATAGCTATTTCCCAGAGTTTATGGCATAATTAAAATTTGTAACAGGAATAATTTTCTCTTCAACCCCTCAGGCTAAGTCTAGAATTATTGACTAAGTCTAAGTTATGTAGTGTAGCATTTGTTATTATGTTTATGGATAATATAAAGGATTTTATGCTTTTTACATGTAATCTGGTAAGTATAGAAACAGTAACTAGGAAAGAATTCTCTGTATCAGGAAAGCAAGAGTTACAAACATTTTGTTCAGGTATGCAGAGGACATGGTTTATATAATTATCTGCGAGTTAAGCTGTGCTACAATTTACGGGGAGTGGCCACAGTGCCCATGAACTACCAGAGAACTGAATTTCCAGTCCCTCAGAGCTCTCAGTGCCTTTGCTCCATGGAGGCAGCATCCCAGGGAGGGGGTGCCAGAGTCACTGGTGCTGCCAGGAGCTGGAGCAATATATGGCAATTTAAATTACATTTACTGCCATATGGGAATGGCTTTATATTTATAACCCAAGGAGTCTGCCTATGCTTTCCTCTACCCAAGGCTTACAGACAGCAAAGAAGAGAGCAGAGCTGATCAAGGACAATGACACATCACCTCCATAAGGAGAGACACACAACAATCCTTCTGCACCACCATCACTGTCACGACTTGGGTTTCCTGTAACTTCAGACTTTCAGGTCAAATAGACTCCGTTTATAAGTGAAAAGATATATACTTGTTTGCTGTCAGCCGTAAAAACTCATCCCTGGGCAGTGGAAGAATAACTGGATTATTTCTTGCTCATGTCTCAATCAGTGCTAATAACAACACAAACCAAATTAAACCCTTTTGATACCAGCACAACCCCATTACTTTCACTGCATTTTCACAAATAAAACAAAACTAGAAAGTTGGTAAACATTTCTGCTGATGAAGCACAAGAACAAATACAGTCTGACTCAGTCCCTCTTTGCAAGGCTAGCAGGAATAAAATGTGGTAAACTTAATTGTGTTATGAAGGCACAGAAAATCTGAGCTTACACAGACAGCAGAAATGCCACTTTTAAAAGCACTATTTGAAGAAAAAGATGAATATATACACAAATTGACAAAGCCAGCTATTATGCCTAGCACTATGGATTCACAGTAGCAGTCAGGCTAAAAACCACAGCTCCACTTTCTATAACTGCTTCTACAGGGATGGATTTAGTTAACTTTAGCTTATGCTTTTTATTCTCCTGAATGCTAAGAAGAGCTTCAGGATATGACCAAAATATAACCAGAAACCTGAAACTGGAAAAAGGCAGAGGCAGCTGCAGCAACACTCCAAGAGAGCTGACCCTTGGGACCAGGCAGGCCAAAGGTACCCTGTGGCTCTCCACCAGCTGGAACACGAGAGTGGACTCTAGAAAACCCAGAATTTAAAAATTTGGGTGAAAATCTCCAACACTACAAAGAACATGCACATTTTTCTCAAGAGGGAAGATGACAAGTATCTTTGAAGCTCACCATTGGTTTGCAGTGGTTTCTAGCTACTTGCCTTACGTACATGAAGTCAATCTTCCTTGCTACTCTAACTGCTGACTAAATGCAAAATGAACAGTTTTGCAGTTATTATTCTCAGTTCTATATATCCCACAACCAGGAGACTAATTAAGAGGCCAGGCTTTGAGGGGGGTGGGGGGGAAACAGAACCAAACAAACCACCCAACACAAACCCAAACACTCAGGAAAAAAAATTCTTCAGACCTGGATCAGAATGACATTGTAACAAAAACCCAACCTTGCTTGTCTTTATAAAACACATCTCAAGAACTCACTGCAAGACATGAAAGCATTTAGGACACTGTCCCACTATGGTGGTGATCAGTAGAGAGACTGTTTTTTTAAGAAAAGGAAGAAAACAAATAAAATCTCTCACCATCACCACCTTTTCCACTAGGACTACGAAATGAAATCCCTGTATAGAGATGGAAAAATTTCCAGCCACTTCCAGAAAACTTACAGTACTTGAAGGAGGAGGAAAAAAGAGATCTTGTCAGGACCTGCTATGAATGCAGAGCACTCTTTAGTTTATGAACTAGTTCATATCTGCATAAGAAGTTTACATAAAACTGGATTCCCTCTGCCTGAGCTGCTCAGACCACATTGATATTCCCTCCACGCCAACCTCCGCTCTTTACTTTTCTCCAGTAAGTGACTGACTTTTAGAAAAAGAGGTACAGGAGCAGCCAAAATAAACATAACCCTTACCACACACACTGAACAATGATGTATTGGGGGAAAAACCAACAACTTCCCTTGGAACACTTCCCTGGAGTGGCAAACACTGAATCTGACAGACCCAACTGCTGACAAGGGCTTATTCCTACATTTGGTAGAATTTCAAAGTTTAAAGCGGTTTTACGAGGAAAAGTTTTCTGACACTTCACAAACATCATCCTTTTGCTGTACATCTACCAGGTTTTCAATTTCAGTTTTACTTCTTGCAGCAAGATGTTGCTATCTTGTTTCATTTTCAGGCACACATATTAGGATGCAATCATCTGCAACATACCTTGAAGAACTGGAAAGGATCGTAACAGCAAAACAACAATAATACCCAGCAGATTGGGAGATGAAAGCCCTGGGCTTGATACCCAGTTCTGTGGTCAATTCTCACCACTGCAGACAGATTCAGTCTTATCATGCTTCAGTTTATGCTGTTTTCTCAGATTTAATGTGCTTATATTAGTGATAATATTTCTGTAGAACTGAAATCTCAAATCCTGATTCGTGAGCACAAATAAACTGGGAAATGAAAGCTAAAAAACCTCAGATATTCCTGTGATAAAAGAGTTAAAAGCACCCTGAAAATGCTAGAATGACTTCAGCAGAAGTAAAAAGAGTGCTTTGTGCTGTTCCAGCTGCTGATGGCTCTGCGGGACTATTTAAATCTTGTATTTTTCACAGCACCAGGATAGTGATCAGAACATACTTCTCCTGCTCTCTGGATTCACCACTTTGAAATGAAAGTCAAAAATCTACAGGAGGCAGCAATAAAATGAATTATTTTAAATTACCCATTGTTACTGTACCTGGTTGGGGAATAGAGCCAAGCTGTGCAAGAAATGCTGTCACAGGAAACCCTTGCTATTATCATTCAAAAAGAGCCAAAAAGGGACCCAATGATGTTCTGTGAATAACTGTCCAGAGAGCAAACCTCGATTCGCAGGGCTGAGGTCATCCAACGCCAAGGGGAGAGGAAGCACTTTCACAATGCACCTTCAGAATCACCACTTTTTGTTAAAGAACCCCCCAGTTAATAAGTGGAGCTGATTACAGCATTCATTACCATTATTCTGAGTCCTGCTCAAAAACACAAACCTGAAAGAAAACTTGCTCACCTCACTTAGCAAGCTGGGTAGACCTGGTGGCCAAGAAGCCCTCTCAGCAAGAAAGGGACAATTCAGATTGAAATTTGTTTTCTGGGACATTCCCTTCTCAATTCCCACTGCTCCACACAAACATACCAGGATCTTTATGCAGGCTCTTGATATTTTCCTATCACCTTTCTCAGCAAAAAGTAGTAGCTGCTTCTTTTAGACCTGGTCTGTAAATATTTCATGAGACGACATATATATTGATCTGAAAATCAACATCAGAACACAAGAACAAACCCTAAGGAACACACACTTGGAGCTGATCCAAAGCCCAGATTAATTATGGAGGGAATCTGAACTTGCTGGAAACTGCTTTTAGAAATAATGCCATTGTTTAATCATATGTTTATATTAAATATATATATAATGAAACCAGTTATAAAAATGCTTAAGTTATGCTAATAAGCAGCACAAAAGGGAGCCTTGAAAAAAACCCAAATTTTTCAGGATGTTTTATTAATAATGCTCATATGACTCCTCTCATTCTTGCTCACTTACTTGTGCCTCTCAAGAACCAAAAGAACAAGCTGCTTTAACTTGAACTTCTCAATTCACCTCTCTCTTCTGTAGGCCAGAGGCAAGCATGGATTTCACACACTTAGCAAGGCAGCAAAGCTGCTACCATCATCTAGCAACACAATACAGTGTAAAATCAATTACAGCTCATGTACAATATCATCAAATTAAAATTTACAGTAATTGCATCTTGTGGGGCTTATATTGTCACATTCTCCAGTAAACAGTACTTAATTCACAAGAAGACTGAAAACAACAACTCATGTGAAGGCAACGGATCTTGATCCTAAAAGCAAAAAACCCAACAACAACAACAAAGGAAAAAACCCCAAAGCACCACAAAAATACAAGGTATTCTCAGCGAGTTTCAGCGCATTTCTGAAGGGCTCTCAGTGCGCTGCCTGAACGACGAATCAATCTGTGGCTGGCACTCAAAGCCCCATTGTTCAGAGCTTTGCTCTTTTCACTTGTCACACCCAGGCTGCGGGAACGGGGCTCTGAACCATTTCCAGCAGCAGCAAAACAACGATGGAACGGAACCAAGGGTTAATTTATTCTCTGGGCTTACTGTACTTGGTGCAAAACAAAAATGCTGTGACGGCAGAGTGACCTTATATTTACTGATTGACCAGATGGCGAGAATTACTGACTTATGTAAGCCCCGAGCCTCCTTCCCCATCTGAGGGCTGCTGGGGGAAATCAAATAAAGGGCTCTGCACCGTCTTTAGTGCTCCAGCCTAATCATCACAACACCATTAGAAGAAAATGCTGCCGGGGAAGTCAAGGAGGGAGTAGGACTGAAACCCTGAATCCTCAAAAGCAGGTTTTTTTTTCACAGCAGAACTGAAGCCATGGGTACAGCAGAGCAAGAAGGTTTGTGCACCTGCTGCCCAGGCCGTATCTCTTTTGCTAATGAATAAGTGAAGCCAGCCTCCAGGGCTGTCAATCTGGCACCTTTAGTAACTCATACAAGCCTCAAAGTTCTCTAAAAATAAATAACATGAAAAGGAACCCAAGTTGTCTCACTAGCAGTGGTTTTGACAGGTATCTTGAGTAATGTTAATCTTTGCACCTTTCTTTCCTTAAAAAATACCAGCTGAATCACCAATTATTTGGGACAGTTTCTAAAAACAAGCACACATGGAAATAAGGTTGATGGCAACTGAAAAAACGAAATTGGGGGTGTGCATGTGTGTTTGCATGTGTACACACACAGAATATTTAATTTAAAAACCAGAATTACTGTGCAGCCCTAATTCTTGTCCCATTTGAACTAAAGCAAATCAAGTGGAATTCCATTAGACTAAGCTCACTTAGGCTAACGGAGAAAAGGCACGAATTAAGCCAGAATCACAATCATAGTTCCCAAAAGACCTATATAAAATACAACGTGCTTAAAAATATTTTCCATCAGTTTTATTCGTAGATTATATTGGCCAAAGTGAAACAGTTCCTCACTCACAGCACAAAAAGTAAAATTGGAGTTAGACTGGATAACCTTCTGAGCATCAGGTCCTGGATGAAGAAAGAGAGAAAGAAACAAAACCAATTCTTTCATCACCATGCCTGAAATGGTGTTTAGACTTGTACAGCATTGAATATTCCTGGTGCTTTATTCAAGCATATTAAAGTCTGGATCAAATCTAATTTGCCACCATATGTTTTCTGGATAGTTCCTACATAATTATTAACACACCAGGAAAAAAAAAAAAAAAAAAAAAAAAAAAAAAAAAAAAAAAAAAAAAAAACCCAAAACAACGCAGTGGAATAAAAGTTCTCTGTGAACTAAACCTGCTCCAGCGTTAATGAAGTTAGTCCCCATTAAATACAGAAATCTGAGGCACACATTTGAACCCCTGGATTACATGTGTACATGCATATAAAAAATAATTTCAAGGGAAAAACAGCAACACAACTCGTCATTGACTGGAAAGTTACCGCTCCAGCTCTCAGAAAACCTTTTGCAAATTTTACAATAGTTTAAGGATTCTTGCAAAACACAAAACAGACACAAAGCTTTATCCCTTGTATGCAAAGCATGAGAAAGAGGCCAAGAAGAAACTGGTAAAGTCAAGCAAAAGAAAAGCATGGGTTGAATGTCAGGGGAAAAAACCCACTGAATGCTAAGAAGATAAAATAATGGAATAATTCCTCAGGAAGATAATATTTTCTGGGATGTTAAAACAGCCTGTTGAAAGAAAAAAGGGCTACTGGGAAAACATTCTTTCTCAAAGCAAAAATTTGACATTAATGTTGCAAAAGAAGGACTAAGCAAGATTTAAGAAGTGTTGTGTTCAGGATTCTACTGAAAATTTAAAATACCTAGGACAGAATACTCTGTTCCTACAGTTAGTCACACAAGTGCCCACAAGGGCTATTTTGCATGCATGTGTTGGTGTAACCTCAGCACAACCCACAAAAGGAAAAAAAAAAATAAAGGCAACAAGCTGGAAGAAGCCACAAATACTAAACAGAAACAAAGAGAAACAATATCCTTCATCTCCCTGCATCTGCCATGCCCTGCTTACATGCAACAGGCACGAAATTTGTGCAGAATAGTTGAGCAAAGCACTTCCTACCCAAAACCATTTGCAGAAGGTTTAACTAAGCTACAGAACAGTAACCCCAACATCGACAGATCACCTTAAGTTTAAAGCAACCCTTATTGACAACACAGTGCCAAATGCTTACACGATCTTATCAGACCTTTCCTCGCCCTCCTAAATTCAAGCAGTGGGGTTGTTTTTAATAGTGCATTGCAGAGATGAGTGATGTGGATTTCCTCCTTTCCCCAAAACACAGGCAAGGACACGTCCCCTCGCGTGGACACGCTGCCACAGCCGGCAGCAGAACAAGCTCCCACACGCAGAGCGAGGATGCCCCAGAGCTCCCGACAGCACAGCATTCCACAGGCTGCCTGTGCTTACCTGGCTGGGCTGTACTCGCTGCACTGGGCTCATTCTCTCCCATTTCCACAAGATTACAAACTCCCCTGGAAGGAGCCGAGCCGTTCCAGCCAGTGGACTCGGTCGCTGTGCAAATTCTGACCTCCTGACTCTCACCTGCGGCGCGGTAACCCTATACCTGACTCTTTTCTGGGAATAATTAGTACCCTGCTTCCTGAGCTACCTGGGCCTGCCTGACCTGTTTCTCTATAAACTGACATCATATCCTTTGATCTGATTTGATTAACATGTGCTTCGGGCAAGGCTGCTTTGTCTCCTCTTGGGCTCTCCCGCTCCTTCGCTCCCCACCCTTTCACTTTCACACCGGCAGCAAGATGAAGCATATCTCTGCTTCGTGGCAGATCTCTGCTTCGTGGCAGGTGTTTTGGACAAAATGCCAAAGGCCACAGAAAGTTTGCAACTGCTTTTAAAGAACCTCGGAACCTGCACTTCGTAGGAAAACTAAACTTTAACTATCAAACCAGTCTCCGGGATGAGAACTTCGCAGCTCTCCACCGCAGAGGACAATGACTGCTGTCGATGCAGTGCCCTTTGGCAAAATCTTTGCAAAGAACCTCAAACCCAACCCACCCTTCCCCTGCCTTTCCCAAGGATTATCCCCAAGGAAAATGCTTTCCTTCAACACTGCATTTTCAATATCGTTTTGACTGTTTAATAAAAAGGGCTTCTAAACAAAACAAAAGGTTGTTTTGCTTGTCTTATCCTCCCTCTCCAGCACAAGGAGATAATCTTATCCAGCCACACTCCCAGCTGAGTTCCAAGAAAATATTTGCTCTTTTCTCCCATGTAAATCAAATAACAGGTGTCTGATACATTTGTAATCAATTTGTTGAAAAAGTACACCTGTCTCTCCGCCTTCAAAGTCAGTTTTATTTCAACATTTACATTTGCAACTGCCAATGACAAAAATCAAAGAGAAGATACAGCATTATTTTAAAGGAACAAACAACTGCAACTTAAAAGAGGTAATTAGCTCTCACCATGTTAATCTCCATCTGGATTGCACTCAAAATGGTCTAATCAATAGTGTTAGAAATTTTTTTAATCCAAAAGCAACTAAGTCTGTTTTTAAAACTAAAATGTATTGTCTTTTTCTTCCCTTTTTTAAGTACTGAAACACAAACAAAGAGGGTAAAAAAAATGGAAGATGAGTTTTTCAAGATAATTCAGGCTAGGTAAAGCATACCTTTCAAGTAAAATTTCTGAAACAAACTATGCTAATTCACACAAAAATTTCATTTAGGAATAGGAACATCCCCATAGGCAGTAATACCCCTTAAGGTAAGCATCACATAAGCAGAAGTAAAAGATATTTATGTCCTGAGCTTTGCTATAGAAAGTAAATCAGACATCCCCCAAACCTCAATCATCTGAGCAGTGAATTCCAAAAGAATCTCACTTCATTTGCAGAAATGAAGGAGTTTACAAGAAAATGCTCATGCTTTATTCTTGTTTATTAAATTAGCCTGGTTAAATCGACCATTCGACAGTCAGAAAAGTCTTTACCAAGAAAGCAAAGAGAGAAGATAAATGAACTAAAGTTTGAAATTGGGCCTTTTATTATTTTATTTCAGTTAGCATTGCTGAGCTATTGCTACATTTTCCCCCATAATCAGCTCATGGCCCAAAATCTGCAGTCAGTGGTTGCTACAATTCACCAGGCTCGTCCATCCTGCTGTCATTTACTGCCAGTGAGCTGAGGCTGCCCTGGCCAGCTCAGGGTCAGCACAAGGGGTGAAACTGCAGCAGACACCTGGGGAATCTCCCCAGCTGCTCCACGACTTCCAGCTCCAATGTGAACATCATCTCGAGTTAATTCAGTGAGTTTTCACTGGAAAGTACCTGTGAAACATTCCACTGGAACATCCGTTCAGTGGGTGGAGGTTTGCAGCTCAGTTCTAGTGCAGCTTCCTCTGCTTAAGGACAGAGACTAAATGAAGTTATTTTTGTGTGCAGAGAAATGAGTAAGAAAGAACTTTGGTGGCTTTGTGTTTACCTCACGAGTGAAAAACCAAAGTGGTCTTTCCTGAGAGCTTCTGTTAGGACAGTTACTGGAACAACTGTGCAAGAGTAGACATTGAGCCTTTATTAAAGGTTCTGTGCCTATTCCTGCTTTTCAACCAAGTCTCTATTAATACAAGAGATGCCTAAGTTGCACAGTCCCTTCCTGGGGACAGCAAAGGAGCACATACAGAAACGCCTCCTTGACCATCTAACTTGTGGAAGTCAAAGATTTGGTGCTGAGTCTCTATAAACAAACAAGTTTGAGTTGCTCTATTCTTAAAAGTCATGTTTAAGAAAAACAAGTTTATTTATCAATGAAGTCCTGCAGTGAAAAGCAAAATGTATTTGATAATTAACTGATGAGACAAAAACATCTAAAGCATTTCTGGCCTCTCCAAACACAAACTGTCCATCTCTTGGAAAGGAAATACTTAAATAACCTATGTTAGTACTACTTCTAAGCATGGGAAAAAAATCACAGTGGTTAGTTTTTACCCTCACTCCTGTATTCTGTGAGGTGTCCCCCCCACCTCCACAAAGAGAGCTACTCATTCCAAAGAAAACGGAAGTCTAAGGCAACAAAAATAACTCTTCTCCTTAGCTACTGAGTACCAACACTTCCCTCCAAGAGTAAGATTTTGATTTTAGGCTTTTAGCACCTACAGAAGGATTTTGTAGTTTAAGTTCTAGCATTTTCTCACATCACCTTCTGTTAACTCTTAAATATTTTTAAGAATTCAAGAGATGAGAGTGATAGTACTGAAAATACCTCTTCCCTTGAAATGAAGCCTACAAGTGGGAATAGCGCAAAAAGGACGGAAACTCAAGATTTTTCACACTCCCTCTCCCAACAATGACTGATGGTGAGAAGTGGCTTTCTTGCTTTTATGTTCTCCTAAAACTGTTTGTTGTGCTCAGTTGCGTGCAATGATTTAAATGGAGTGTTTTCCAAAGGAGGAACTCTTCATTCATTCACCCTCTCCGGAAAGACCCAAGTGTGAAAATGCAGTGGCTTTGTTCTGTTCCCAGAGAAAAAAAAAACAGAGAAAGTGACTCTGTATTTACTGCACATCAAATACAATATTTCTTAGTCTAAAGAGTGCATTTGACAGTCAGTGAAGAGAAACATAATTTGATGATTGTAGCAATGAGGGCTAAAAAAGAGAAAACTCAGTTATTATGCTGCGCATGAAGCCATGGCAAGCAGATCACTGCATCACCCTGCTGACACCATGGGTGACCATAAGCCTAAATTTGATGTCATTAGAAACAGAGCACACTCCACCAATAGTGCTAAGAATTGGCAGAGAATATTGATTTTGTCACAAGTTTCCTAGAGTAGCTCTGCAAAGAGAGAGAGAGGCTCTCACAACTGAAAGCCTTCAGAAAAGCGAAGGTCTCCTCTATGTGCTGGCCCAATGGCTTTCAGGACTCTCACTTTTACTCAAGAATATTGTTATTTTATGGAATGAATGCAACCAAAGCAATATCGCCAACAGCTAACACTGTTGCTGTCATTCTTTACTGGTAACATGCTTTGTTACTCTACATACTCTACAAAGGGAACAGAAATACATGTTTTGGGGTTTGTTTTGGTTTTTTCTAAAGAGTACCATTCCAATGTTTCCAAAACGTGAATAATGAGACACACTTATTACATATGAAATTGCACAGATAATAAAAATAATATCTAGAACTGAAACATAAGAACTATGAATATGCAGAATTCTTTTACGCAGTTGCTAAGATGACTCTGATCCAGGCTCTGTGAACACTTGCTCCTTGATAACCACGTGTTTTAAAGTGTATAACAGGACAGAAGCAGCCCACAAAGTTTCTTGCAGTGACCACCCGTCTGGCATCATGGGCTGACAGATTTGACAAGATAATAATAACAAATATTTCACCTTCAACAATGGCAGGAGTGCTGGGAGAAAAGGGACAGTGCCAATCCTGTCTGCCTCCTCAAACCAGAGGGACACAGATTCTGATGTTTGGATATTGTTGGTGCTCAGGGTTTCTTGTTGTTAGTGCTGGTTGTTTGTTTTTAAGAGCAACATGGCTATTGCATTTATCTCATGAAAAATGGTACAGCAAAAGGAACAGCATGATTTGGTTTGCCTCTAAATTACAAGCAGTTGTTTAGGCTACAACCTCAATTAAAACAGGAGATGGGAGGGAAAAATATTTTCTTCCACAATTAAAATGGACTAAACACAAAGGCAAGGATAATCAGTCTCAAAAACCACAGTGAAAAAGGTTTTCAGTGCCTGTGCAAATGATGCACTAAAAAAAAGAGTGAGTGCCAGCAGCAGAGACCTTGCACAGACAGCACTGAGCAGTGAGCAAAGCCCAAGGAAGACTCACTCCATCATGGATGAGATGTTCATCCCATATTCCTCATCTTGTCCAAGTTTTATTTCCAAGTCTAGCAGTGCTAACCACTTTTTCACCAGTTACAAGGAGGCTGTGGTATAAAACTTCATTCAGATGCAAACATCACCACTTTGGAGCTTAGTGAGAAACAAAATATGTTTGTTCCCATTTATTTCTAAGCATTAATCACAGCTAACTACTAAAGGGACCAGCAAAGGCTCCAAAACACCACTCTGACCTGCAACTCACTGACGTGGACTGAACAGAATTAAGATTTAGGTCTTCCAGATGCCAAAGGAGGTGTTTTTCCCCTTTGGCCACTTTGTTGGGGGATGGTTGCACAGAGGAGCAGTCTCCTTTTTCAAAAGCACATCCAGCAAAATGACTGACATGTTGTTCAAGCTCTCCCTAATCCCTTGCTGAGTGAGAAAATCACATGCCAAGGGAATTTATTAGTATGCAGAAGAAAGAAGGATTCATTATTTTTTGTTGTTTTGTTAGTAATGCATACATTATTTTCACAACACCTGAATTATGGGTAATTGTTCTGTCCCTCTGAGACTTACCCGTCCTAACGTGATTGACAAATGTAACACAATTTGTGACCTGTTTTACCTTTATGACCATAAGAAAACTCAGCATCTCTTCTTCACTCTCAAAATCCTGATTTGGAAGGCTGAAACAAGACCACTTTCCTTACAGAGGTATTTTTCCCTCCACAGAAAACAAGTGCTTTATCAAAATGCTATTTTTTTAAGTTCCTTTAAATTCCATTTTCTAATCAGTTCCTGCTCCTCAGTTTTCACTCCTAGAGCTTTTGCAACCAAACCTCAAAAAAAAATGTTAGCAATCAAAATCAGCAATGGCCTCCTGATTCACTTCTAATGTTTTATACTTCCTAGTTAATGAAAATATAGGTCTGTAGAAAATAAATAACAACTCAAGCTTCAGCAGCTTCAGACTTCAGCAGCTGAAGGATGAGTGCACAGAAGCCAAAGCTGCAGACACATTACTGTGAAGTTAGTTTGCAGAAGGCAGAAAAAAGAAGGATTAGTTTCTCCTGTTTCCTTCTAATTTGGTCTTTTCTGTATTCAAGAAAATTAAACTACTATAAAGGTCTGATGCACAGAAGATGATACTTTTTAATCTGGGGCTATAAATGATAGTAATGCAGAGTATAGAAAATGCAATAAAAACAAGTTCCCTGCCCTTTGATCCACTTGATTATTTAGGAAAACAGCAGAATTAAACCAGTGCTTTTTAAAGATGCTGTTTAACTTAAAAATCTCTTCACGATTTATTTCTACCACCCCTACTTCTGATGAATCTTGTCATTATAATTGAAAGCAAAGGAAAAATTGCGTGACAAAAGTAAGCAGCTTTAAAAAAGGAGAACGGAAGAGTGAGGGAATGAAGAAAGTTTGTCAGCAAGAGAGCTCACGTTATAAATGCTAATACTAACTCCATCTTGCACAACTAAGAAGTAAATCTTACTATTCTAAGATCACATTAGGAAGCACGGAGTCTAGAAACCTAATACAGGAAATCAAAAGCTGATCAGCTCTAAATAGGGGAAAAAAAAAAAAAAAATCACCATTTTATCCTTAGTCTGCTCTTTTAGAAAAAGCATCCCTTCCAAAATGGGTTCAGATTTTGGCAAGATGAACACACGTCTCTAGATCCATCTAGCACAGCTGGGACGGGCTGTGGTTTAAGTAGGTCAGCTTGCATTCCAGGCACATATGTAAGCTTTTATAACAAATTTACTATATGAAATACAGTAATTTAATTTGGAGATGGATTTTCAAGCCAATGAAGATTTGAGTGCTGAAATATCTTCTACCCCAGCAAATATAGAAGAGCCAGGAAGAATGTTATGTGTGAATCTTCAACCACTAAAGATTGTTACAACAGAAGAGCTGTAAAATAAATATATATATATATAAAGATTTATATCTATGTATATCCTACAGAGAAGCAATACTGTGCTACAAACGACCTCACTGGGTGGGGCTGCCATGCACAGCAGGACAGGCAGCTCCTGCAATGCCACGAGCTGCAATCCATCCATCCCATCACGCAGAGCTTGGCAATCAGCTCCCTCCAGAATGGAGCAAAGCAACCAAACTCTGCCTTGTCACATTGTCCACCAGCCTAAACAGGGTGTCTGTCTGCACGGGGTCTCTGAGAAACACTTCTGATCACACCTATGGACAAATGAGGGTGCATATTGACCAGAAAAGCCTCTAAGCTGATATTCCCACACGCCTTAATTACTTTTCCAGCCAGCAGACTTGCTGCCCTCTTGTGCCAGGTGTGGCTGTCTCCCGAAGCTCCGGTGAGCCATTCCCATCACTAGTCCCACAGCAGGAAGGTATCCACTATTTCCTACTACATCTCTGTTTCCTGCTGTTTAAACATTTATCAGCCCCTGCAGGAGCACACCCAGGGGAAGAAGCAGCTCTCCCTGCTGCTGGCAGGCTGTGAGGTGAGCCCTGACCCTGCTGCTCCGTGCAGGGCACACGTTCAGCTCAGCACAGCCCAACTCCCCATCCCCTCCTCTCCAGCGACAGCCTCACACCTCACACCTGCTCACAGCCCTCTGCAGATAGAGCACAGCTCGTTAGGCTCTAGAAAAGCACATTTCATTAGTTTTTAACTGCTCTGCAAAATCAGCTGGGCAGGCACTGGGACTACGCAAAGCACGGCCGAGGTTCCGGCCCAGCACAATCTGAGTTGTGCTCCAGCCTGAATAAATTCCTCCTTTTTTTTTTCCAAACTAGTTGTTAGATCAATTATTTACCATAAGTAACTCCCCATACAAAGCCTTTCTAGCATGGAATAACACTCTTCATTGTTGTTTGCATCTCTGAATCAGCTTTGCTGTACTGCTAAAAAACAGAAGGAGCTCTATTTTTCCAGAGAGAGTAAAGGCAGCAAAATCTTATTCTCCCGAACTGAGGGGGGGAAAAAAAAAAGAGACAAATTATTTTTAGATTAGCACTGTTTTCTATTTCTCCCCAAATCCACAATAAAGTTTTATTTTTCCCAATTCCAGTTGCAGTACTGTACTCTTAGAAAACACAGCTGTTGACTTGGTATTTGCTTGTATGCAGTTATTGCATTGCTTACTGTATTTTCACATGGATTTTTTTAATACAGAAGCAACACAGGAAGTGAGATCTAAAAAATGCATCAGCCATGACCCTCTTTTCCTGTTGTATCATATGCTTTAATCAATAAATTGTCTCCATATCTCAAATGGATGGGATATTCTGTAACACAAAACAGCACAGAAGCCAAAATGAAGGATGAGAAGTTAATTTTGTGTCCATAATTAAGAAAAGAAATCAGAATCTCACTTTCATACAGTGCTCGTGGTACACAAAAAAACTGAAATCTTTTAACTCTTGTCTGCTCTGGGTTCATCTTTCCATGACTTTCTATATTTCAGTCCCATAAGGAATGCAGCAGCCCAATAGAGATTACTACAATATGAGTCAGTAAAAGAATATTAAAACCCTTGCAAAAATAAGTTGAAAGTGTCAAAACTAACTGATTTAAAGCATCATAGCGTAAGTTTCCTCAACCAATGTTTCAATGTAACCAGTGTCTTAATAGATCAGTAATACTGAAATTTCCTAAGACAGCAGCAGGCATTCCAAGAGAACACTGAAAGCATTTAATATACTCCACTCGCATTCCTTAGTAAAGCTGGACAACAATGATTTAAAGTTTAAAATTATTCCATTTGACTACAAATAAAAGAACATTTCTGGTAACATCACAGCAGTTGGTCAGGCTTTTTTCAACAGAAATGAATTTTACAGACAGAGTATAATACAGACTGCCCACAGTTTAAAAAAAATGCTTACTTATTGTCTTGGTTCAATTATAAGTATTTTTAAGGTATTTTGCTATCTTAGAATCTGCTATAGGGGAGTAAGCAGCCAACAATTCGGACACCTAGGACATGAACACAGATTCATCTTACAATTTCAATGTTTTCCTTCACTGATACAGCCTATTAAAGCACGACTTCAAATCCTTGGATCCAAAGTTTCTGTAACAGCAGTGCAGTGGCAGTTCTTTCAGTCCTGGCGGTTACATCTGACTTAATACAATTCTATCCACAGACAATTACACGTGCAGATGATGAGAAAGAGCAATCCTGCCCCAGTCCAAGGTTGCCCTAAAGAATACAAGTTACCACGAAATACAGTCCAGAGCAGTTTATCCAAACTTTCCCATGAATCATCATGAGCTACGAAACATTTCTCAATACCCTGTAGCAAACTCAGGGCTTGTAATGTAAGTATAAACCATTAAAAAGATAAATAGTAAGTCAGAAGCTACAGCTTACAAGAGACGGAGGGAGGAAGACCATTTTGTTAATGACAATGGCCTCAAGGCTTTGGCTGTCCAAATAGAAACATTTCAAACCTTTCACCTGATTTTCTGAGGATCTCCAGTTACAAGGATGTAGTTCCCTGGGGACAGAGAGAGAGAATAGACTGCGCAGAAAAAAAAAAATTAGATGAAAACACTGATAAAAATCTGATTTTTATTCCACGTCTGATAATTACAAAGCCTGCAGTAAATTTAATGGATTTCTTTGCAAATTCCATCAATACGTTTCCATGCAAACACTCTGTATTTTGACAGCTGGTTAGGTTTCAGAATATGCCAAAATGCTCTAAAGTTTCAGCCTTAACAACAACCATTAACAAAAGCCTTGAACTCAACAAGCAAAAAGGGAAGCAAGCATTTGGCAAATAACAATTGCTCTTACAGTAAGAGAGAGGTGTCTGATATTTTTGTTTAAGAATCCCCAAGATGATACAACTGTAGGTATACACACACTTGAACCTCACTTTTGCCTGGTGTAAGAAATGAGAACAAAATTGCCAGGTAGATCTTTTATCCAAGAGTTCAAAACCCAACATGTTTCCTACAGCTTTGGCACCAAAGCACATCATTAGGCACCAGCGTTGGTTCTGAGAACCAAAAGGGCAAAGAAAATTACTGTCTCTGGCAATATCCAAAACACACTGGATTGCGCAGCCTCTGCAAGCCAGTTGCACCTTTTTCCTTAATAATTATCTCCACAGAAAAGAAAAATAGTTACTGGATCAATATTCACTTGATGACAACAACCCCCCTGTGGTAATGTCTATGTACTTTCCCAAAAAAGTCTTCTAGGGAACACCAAATTAACACCACCTCCCTAAGGAAGCTCCACCTACGTACAACTCTACTGCAGCACAAAGAGAGATCCACCCTTCATGCTGGCACCCGTGTTCAAAATCCATTTGAATTGTTTAAGAACTACTTGTACAAGGTCAAGTCTGTCACAGTCCTCCATGTCTTCGCGGCCTGACATTATTTCTGTGTAAGAAGGGAAACAAAGCAGCTGTGTCACTCCAGAGCTGTGTTTAACCACAAAAAGGTTTCTTCTCAAGGCTGCAATTACAACGCAAATCTCAGCTCATCATCTTTCAGCACTAATGATAATTTTCAGAGGGCTCTCGGACTACGAAAACAGAACTTTACCTGGAATTAGGTCTAAGAGCTCTCAGTTTCAGGCAAATCTCTTCCTAAACTCGGCTCTCATCTTGAAAGCATAGTAACTGCATGGGACAGGAAGCACACATTTTCTTCCTTGAAGTAAAACGCTTGATTTGCTTCCATTCTTCTCGCGTTTCTTTTCAGAAGTACAAAATACACAGAGACAAAACACATAAGATACAAATCTAACCTAGCCACGATACATATTGAGGATAAAGCATGCAAACCCTCAGAAGTCAGTCTTCATGAGCTCAAGAGATGAGCCAGTGTCAACTCCTATGTGGTGACAAGGGACCTCAGCCCATCCTCCCAGGTTGCCAGGCAACCGTTCCTGTATCCTTGGCTGTATTCATCAGCCATTAAGCACCATCAGGCTCCCTTTCTTTTCTCCCTCACACAGGCTCCCACTCTCAGAGATGGATGAAAGGGAGGGGGAAGTTAAACAACATGACTTTCCTTCCAAGCAGAAGCAACATTCTGAGTTTTAATAGCTGATAGATTTTAGCCAATTCACACAACTGAGATAATTGCTTTGTAGTGAAAGGTACAGCATGACTGCAAGGTATGGTTGTAGCAGGAAGAGGGTTCTGTTAAAAGTTGACATTAATGGACATCTAATAGTATTAGACAATGATGATCTCATGCTGACAGTACTAAAGTGCCCTTCGAATTTGTAAAAAAAATAAAGAAACAGTTTTTTTTAAATCCAGAAGAATGGCATTCAACATGAGGAAGTGCTCTTCTAAACCGTGTCAAGATAAATAAAAACCAATTCATGTCAGCAGCAGAAATGTGCTATCTTTAACTTATTTCAGGGAAACAAAGCAGTACTTCAACCACTGGAAGGACTGATCCAGTCCTTAGTATCAATGTAAATTCACCCCACCTCTGAAGCAGTTGTCTCTCTGTCATCCTCAAGCCACAGGTTCAATTCCCCTTGCAGGCACCAGCAGGGCAGTCCTGCAGCCCAAACAGAGCTGGGCAGGGCAAATGAAGGCGAAGATTCCTCCCCTCCCAGCCCCAGGCTGAGCCCTCAGCCAGAGCAGCTCTCACACAGCAGCCCAAGTGTCCCCAGTGGCACAGGGCGAGTGGCAGGGCCATGCTGAGGACAGAGGGGAGGACACAGCTCTTTCAGCTGAAGTCCACTCTTGTATCACCTTAATGCTGCCATCAAATAACCAACAACTATTGAATCTGATTTGGTTCTAGAAGTACCTGACACTTAAGGGCAAATCCTAGGCCTTTAAACCAAATACACAACTGAACATTCATTGACAGTGAATATTTCCAATTTATTGTGCTCCTGGAACCTGGGTCTATGGCACAACCTTAATACGGGGATATGAATTAGCAAATAGTTTCTGTTATGTCTCCTTGCATTGGTTAAATTTGGGGAAAATAAAGCTTTTTGAGTACAGCAACCTCAGCGGTGCCTTCATGCACAGACACAGCAGGGCATGGAGAATCAAATTTCAAACACTGAAAATTACCCATTTTGAGTGATTTCCATGAATGAACAAGACCTGCTAAACATTCCAATGAGGTACAACCATGATAAAGGACACTTAGTTGAGATTAAGAATACTTAGCTGTACTCACAGGTAACTAACTGTTCACAGAGTTTTCAAAATAATTCTTTTCTGCAGTGATTTCACAAACAAAACAAGCTTGCCACATCCTACTATGGAACACAGCAAGTTAAATAACTCTGGAGGAGAAAGACTAAAAATATGCAGTTAGAGGATACATTTTCCATATACATGAGAAATCAAAGCGTATACATATATAATGAAAGCTGTAGAGTGCTGAAAATTAGTCTCTGGTTTGGCTCTTACCTTCCTACAGATATTTAATTACCCCTTCATCATTTTCACTGCCTTGCTCCCTACACCAGGAGTATGGTACCATGAAAGTAAAATTAAGAGGAAGAAAAATGTGAATTCCCGTTCTACCAGTTTTGTTTGCAACTGAGCTCCCAACATACAGAAGCTCAGAGTTGCAACCTGATTTTCAATTATTTATACTTTGTTGCCTTTTTAATTTCATATTTTCCATTCAATTAGAATGATCTCTCCTTCATATGCATATTCAATTTTCACATAAAACCAGACAGTTGCCAAGGCAGTATGTAAGAAACATAAGCATTCATGCCACTGTCTGTCATTTCTTTTAATTACTGAAGCCAAACCCAAATTACTGGCTTATGCTTACACTTTATTTTGACTTAATTTTAAGTTTTGCAACTTAACTCCTTAAAATAATTTCTTTATTCTGAGCACACGATATCCTCACATTTCTTCCAAGCTGAATAACAACCATGATGAGAAGAAAAGTTAGAAGAGGTGTTTGATAGTTTTTTCTTTTTTTTTCTCATTTACCTTAAAGCCAAGATGGGATCAGGTTCGTAGAGACTTTGTCACCAAGGCATATTTTCAATCTGGCCTCTACACTAATTCCCTGCAAAAGAGGAACACATCACATTTTATAATACCACTCATTGAAACAGAAAAATGACCATTTGCAATGATGCAAACTGTAAATATTAATAGAAGACACATTTTCCTGACACAGCAGCAAAGCAGAACATATTTCAAAGCATGATGGTACTTAGGAAATATTTTTCTTACTTAAAGAAACCCAATGACTGCCTAAAATGTTAAAATCAATGTCCTTGTATCCAGCAAGGTCTGTTTCACAAAGCAGCTGATTCCTCAGCAGGGAATTTGTGGTGGCACTTCTGCTATACTACAAAACACTGGACAATAAACAACTGCCTTGGTTACCCATCAGTAAACTGGAAGTGTTCTTATAACAGAAAAACCAGAAACACTGATATTATGATAATTTCAGTTTTTCACCTATTTCCCAGCAGCAACCTCATTATCATCCATATAAATCTCCCTCCTTCTTTTAATGAAATTCAGAAGTTGTCAATGTGTTCCTTCCCCAAGCAAAACAAGGTAGTTCAGTACATATTTAAACAGTCTCTGTGCATATCACTGAAGTTCAGTTGTAATCAAGGCTTATTATAAAGATTTCACAGATTGCTCCACTAATAAGCTTCCATTGCTGCACTACATAAATTATAAAACAAAGGGGGAAAAGGACCAATAGCAAGCAAGTTTCGTCATAACTTTCTGTAAATACAACCATATAAGTAAAGAAGTAATTAAAAAAAAAAGAGAGAAATGACAGTTTAAGGAAAGACTGTGGCACTCAGTGCCATGGTCTGGTTGACACAGTGGTGTTGGA
Source organism: Pachycephala philippinensis (assembly GCA_013397055.1). Classification (NCBI taxonomy): domain Eukaryota; kingdom Metazoa; phylum Chordata; class Aves; order Passeriformes; genus Pachycephala; species Pachycephala philippinensis. Next base: position 1,272,418 of record VWZT01007191.1, on the reverse strand, counting down.
CCTCAGAGGTCTTTTCCAACCTCTTTGATTCTGTGACTTCTTTTCAATGTCCAAAATGCAGAACCCACCCAGCTCTTGCATTACTCCGTTCTGTAGGACCACAACCAGCACTAAACCAAATAAACAAATAACACACTGAACTAGCAGAAGTTCCATCTCCCAGACACTTGGATTTAATATAAATTTTACTGATTTTACAGTTAAAGCAGGAATAGCAACGTTAGACTGGAATGCTCAGAGCTTTGTACAGTCAAGTAAAACACAGAAGAACACCAGTCCTAAAGAAAGTTCATGTTTTGCCCTTCAAAAACCCAGCCCCTCTTCACAAAGACACTTGAAAATGAACTACAGCAAAGCGGCAAAAATTTAAACTGAAGGATGGATTTACTGAGTTCCAAAAATCACATTTCCTTGACAATCATAAATACAATATTGTACTACTCTTCTGCAAAACAACGCCTCTAGATTATGCAGCTGCTGTAACCACATATTACACACATGGTCTTACTGGGCAAGATAAAACGAAGCTGAAAAAAATAACAAAAACCCCCAGTCCTTTCCCTGGACCAGAAAAAAAAACTTATTTGCTCACAGGTCCCAGATAAAAGCTTCACGTTCAAACATTTTATCTTTCTTACAGTTTTACTGCTCAAAAGATGAACTATGAGATTAAATCCAACTTTCTATTAAGCTCTAGAGACAGTCACATGCCATGCAACTCATAAGACTTCAGAGTCTGGACACAGTAGTAGATATTGAATATATGAGTGAAGCATTTCAAAAAGGCATTAACACTAATAGGGCTTACATATGTGTATCAAGGGAAGAATAGCTGCTAAATTATGACACTACTCAGTCCTGACCCACAGGTGCAGAAAGAAGCTCTCTCTTTTAACTCCACAGAATACTGAGAGATTCTCCTAAATTCACCCACTTAGAAGACTGATTTTTTTTTTTTTTAAGCATTTACGGAGAGGAAAAGAAGGGAGGGGAAAAAAAAAAAAGGTCAAATCATACACTCATCACTCAAACGTGGTTGTGTTTTACCAGTTTGAAGAACATGTGCAGGGGCAAATTTAGCAAACATAGAATGGGATTTTTCTTTAATTGAAAACCAGTGGAAAAAAACCCCACAGTGAACGATTCCACAAAATGTCATGAGATTGCGGTTTTGTCCTGTCTCTCACATTTGGATATGCAGAACATTTTAAGTTTTGTCTGCCACCACGACTAATAACTGTAGGCTCTCACACCCCTACACCTTCTACATATACAGTTACAAAGGGGCAAAACAATTTGTCTATTGACATAGTAACAAGAAGATTCAGGATCAGGGAACTGAAAATAAAAAGGTCATGTTTCAGTTTCACCAGCTAGAGCCATTTATTTCATTAGTGACCACCTTCCTTGGCAGGAATGACTATGTTCATCATATGCTTTGAAATTTTTGTCCATGCCACCTATATATAACTTTTATGCAGCTAGCAAAGGTACAGATAATGACTCTGAAGTAATTTCAGTAAGGGAAGCATTAGCCCAAGGAAAAAAAATCCTGTTTACAAATCCTGAAGAAATTATTCTCTCCTCAGCAAAGTTTATATTTGAGAAGGTAAGTATTTTTTGCTGGAAGAGAATATTGCAAATTAGAGCAGAAATCCCATTTCACTTAAAACTAATTCCTGTGTTTCACATGAGGCTCAGAACTCAGTGGGTAGAGAAGGCAGGGGAGGAGGGAGGGATACAAGGATACAACAGCTCATGGATTAGATGTTGCCACTTCCGATCCATCATCACGTTTTCTCAGATTATGAAAATGAATTTTTCCCAGTAGTACATTTTATGCTTGACAGATTACAGATCAGTTTACACATTCACAATCGGAGCACTCGGATTTTACAAAAGTTCAGGTCTTTTGAGACCAGCATTTGTTATATGGTTTGACATGAGTCAAGAGGAACATTCTATGAGACAATGCCAGAGACACTTTCTGGCAATGAAATGGGTGAAGTCACAAACTCCTTAATGATCTCTGCAGCCAGCCTGAATTTAACACATTTTCTTTGACTTTACAGCTGGCTCAGAAAGGTCATTAGAGTATTATACCCACTGTTATGTAGAGCAGCATTATACACATGTAAAGTTTCTATAGCAACACTTTCTTAATTCACTCTTTAAGCAAAACACCAATTAGCTTTTTATTATAGCCAATTAAAAAAATCTGCACACTAATTGACAACCTCTCTACACAGAATTTAAGCTTATGCAAAAGAAAATTGCAGTAAAATTTTTTTATGGTAATAGCTTACTTCCTATTCTCCCCTCTTAAGAGAACAGTAAATTATTCATGATCGGGGTTGAACATTTATTTTCCAATGTAAACCATTTAGACACACAGAAGTAACCTATCCTGATATGCCTCAAATTTGAGGAGAGCCTAAAGATTACAGGCTTCAGAAAGGCATCAGAAATGTAATCAGCTGACTTATTTCTGCATTGCAGGAAACTGGGCATTGGCCTGTGCACCTGGAGATCATGCAAGAGGCAGCCAGCAAAATGTTTCTCTTTCAGAGCAGCCAAGCTAGAAAGATGGCAAACAAACACTACCAAAAGTCAAATTTAGCAGGGCAGAAAAGACATTTTCATTTCCTTCTTAGTACTTAGTGTTGGTTTTCTCAGATGCCTTCTGCACAGCTGGTGATGACAGCTTCTTTGTATGTCACTTCGGGCAGCAAATATCAAGACATATTAGTCAGAAACCAGTCAGTGAACACAATATAAAAAGGAACTCATCATGATGCAGAGTATCAGGAGAAACAATCAACAAGAGAAGTTAAACCATCCCTCTTGGTAAGATCTTCTGCAGAAAGCTGCATAAAAAACACTGTTTCCCTTACAGTTCTTCCATGTGAGGCATCGGGATTCACCTTACTAATAAATAAATAAATACACACAGAATGAGGTGGCAGATGGCTCCTCTGACAAGGTCAGCATGCTCCAATCAAGAATTAATGGTACTTGAGGTATCAGTAGGTCTTGCTGGCTCTTAAGGACAAACTACAGACACTGCTTCTATTCTCACCATCTTATTTACACCCACTGTCTTTACAGTGCAGTATTGACACAGAAACATACGGCATCTCACAAATTGTGTGGGGAAACCAAAAGCATTTCCTTGAAAGGCTGACAAATAGAGGGGTTAGAATGGTCTTTCCAACCTTCCATCATAGAGGAGAGATCAAGGTATCCACACATGTGAAAGACATCACTGTGTAACTGCAGCATGAGAAGGGTCTGGGCACATGGTCAGGCAGTGCAGTACACAAGGACACCAGAGATAAGGGACTAGAGTGAAACAGCAGAGTTACAGGCTTTTATTCTAGGGTCTTTACAGAGGTAAACTCCCAAGCAGTTCCCTGAATTGCCAGGAAATGGTAGCATTTTCCAGCTCCAAGCCTTCCAAGTGCAAAGTGTCCACTGTCAGACACAGAGCTCTACCTCCTGCAGGGAGCCTGTCCTAGTCCAAGGCACAGTGCACAGTGTTACACACAGAAGAGGTACAGACTGAAACTAATGGCACCATTTGCTGTCCCAAGCCATGGAAGACTTCTGCTCTAGCAAACCCTTGTGACCAGTGCCTCACCAAAACATGGTCACAGTTCACACACCTCTGCAGTGAACATCTCTCCTTTCTCTGCCCTTGAAGGAAGGAGAGCAACCCACAGCCCAAAACAAGACCTGTCAGTCACAGTGATGCACAAGTGAATACTTGAGAGTACCAGAGCAACCAAATGACCTTTTTTCTTCCTTTTTTCATTTTATAAAGCTTTCTGCATTTGCATCTCAAGCCATTTAGTATTTTGGCCAGTCAGTCCACCCTGCCAGTTGAATATTACACACACACAGTGCATTCGAGGAGAAGGTTTAGGGCAAAGTTTAAAGGCAGCTGGTAATTATTGGCAGCAGTCAGGATCCCCTTCAGTTGCTTTCCAGGAATGCACATTCCCAGGACCAGAAAGGCTCCAGCTGGTGACACTCACTTTTCAAACACATCAGCACCAGGTATCTCTTTCTTGCTGTCTCCCCTGATCTGCTCTTCACGCAGGCAGCCTGCTCCAAGCAGGCACGTCCATGTGGTCAGGCAGGTGCTGTGTGATGTGAAAACCCTTCGGGGAGTACAACAACAGATATGATTTCTGGCAGTCTCATCCCAGCCAAGAAAACACCTTCAGTGGCCCAAAATATGAACCCAAGCCAGCTGTGCAGCCATCCCAGTCTTTGTAAAAGTTCACAAATCAAGATCAGGCAGGTGTAAGCTTCTCCCCTATATTTCCTGCTATTAGGATCAGCGTTCAAAGTATCTTCATTAAAAGAGCAATTTGCACATCCAGCTGCAGGTAAAGAACACAGAGCTACGTTCCACTTTAAGAAATAACTTTTTTTTTTTCTTGGATTGACTTTTTTTTACTGTTTCGCAGGAGAGCTGACTGCAATTAAACTGTCTTTGTCTAAATATAAAAGCTCTTTTCTGTTATTTCCAAGAAGTAATGGGATGGCTTTGTTGCTCTTGTAAATTACTCACCCACTGTTACGATCTACCATAGAACTAAAGCAAATTAAAACAATAGCCAAGGCATCACTGAGAGCAAAGATTTTCAACAGTTTTGAAACATCCTTTTTGACTCCTTTCATTTACTTTTCTGCTTTTGAGACACATAAAACACAGAAGCATGATTGCAGTAAATTTTGATAACTACCACAGATTTCTCCCACTCTCTCAATGAAGGGAAGTATTTCAGAAAAACCTTCCATCCAAATTTATCTTTTCAATTTCGGCACAATCCCGTGTGGGCAATAATATGCGCCCATTATGCTGGATGATGAAAAGAAGAATTTAAAGGAAATCATAATTTTCCTGCAACAATTTTCAACCTCTGAAAAGAGGACTTTCTCAACCTCAAGTCAGGACACAGAACCTGAAAGCAAAATGACTGCACTAAAGATATTTTTCTGTCTTCACATCTTGGTGAAGTAAGAAAAGTATCAACTTTATGACCTACTATACTTCAATAATCTGAAGTTACTACCCTGAAACCTAAGAAAATTCAGTTATTCGTTACTATTTTTTGTAATACTTACATATAATAAATTTATATATATGTTTTTGTTTATAGACAATATTATCGATTATATTAATGTTTGAAGTAACTAAAATGTTATCCAAATAATGCTATTTTAACACTGCTCTAATTCTTGGTATTTTATTGAACACGTATAGCAAGATCTCTGGCTTGCAATCAGAGCCAGTAGTTAATACTGAAAGGTTCTCCTTCCTTTGTGCTTTCACTACATTATTTACTAGAAGACTGAGAGTTAGAGGTAGATTCAATAATATTTATAGAACTCCAACCCTGCATTCCCAATTGCCACATCTGTAAGCTCTGAAATCAGGAACCCTGAGTAAACAGAACAAGTGAATGTTATGATCATCATCAAGTTCTCAAGCCATGGCATGGCAGAGAAATTATTGTGTCTTTGTAATTTTCATAAGGTCTCCCAAAACTCACACTTTTTTAATCAGGCAAAATAAATACAACAAATCTCCAGTCCTGCTATTGAAAATGGCCAGCTCATAGCTAAATGATACAATACATGGTTTTATATTTTATCATTTTGAAGTTAAATTAAAAGACCTAAACATATGTTAGATTGAGCTGGAAAAGAGGGAAGCATCTCTAAGAATCCCACCATCTCACAGTCAGGAAATTCTGACCAATTAAAACAGAAATAAAAACCGAGGAAAATACAATTAAATGCTTCTATGGACTAATAACACTGTTAAAACAACCCAGTCTATCTCCCTCTTCTTATTTCTTTCATGTAAACCTTCCAGAAAACATCTAGACATAGATCTCACATCTTATATTACGGATAGAGCAGCATATATTTATATTACATGCACAAGAAAAATCAATAGATGCAATTGAGATCTCAGCAGCACGTGCAGTTTGATGGATACACTGCTCTGGGGAGCTGGGAAAGAAATGTCAGTGCTACCACCAACCCTTGTAGCACCTGAGGGATCCACTCTGCATCTCTGGGCTCAGAGAAGGGCTGGAAGAAAGAAGAGCCAGTACAAGTCACTACATGAGGAGAAACAGGGAACTTATGTTGGCCTTTTGCTTTGTCTTTGAGGTAAGAACTCCAACGGTTTGCTTTTATATATTCAGATAAAAATAACTGAATATCTACCACTCAAATTAAAGGACACAGATGGCTGCTTTGAACTGAAAGAAAAGGCCAAAGAAACTGGCTTCAGTTACAAAGTCCCCTAAGAAAAAGCAGAATGTTGTACCTTTGTTGGGTGGAAGGAGCTGTTATCCACCTTCCCTGCTCCTAATGGGATTCCCCGGGGGCTCCTTTTCATCAGTTTCAAAAGGTCAGTCTTTGTCTCCAAGTGCTTCTTGTCAATGTTAAAGCCACATTCTGCTCTTTGATACCAAGATAAAAGAAGTATCTGCTGGCTTAGACCACCACAAACTGAGAAAAAGCCCCACTGCAGTGTTTCAAAGCAGCAAGTGCATAACACAAGATGACCAAGGGAAGGAAACATTCTGCAGGAGAACAAAATAACTTGCCATGATATACCCAGTGACACATTTCACTTTCAGCCTGGTCCTAAACGCACTGAAGTTTGCAGAACTTCTGTTGATTTTAACAGGTTTGGGAATATGTCCCTTACGCCCTCTGAAATTATATCAGGAAAGGAGTATCAGTTTATCAGGTTTAGTGGGCACACACAACACATTTTATCTTTAAGCTTCTCTCCTTTAAGGAAAAGGAAGGTTCACAGGCTCAGGGAATTCAGACACAAGAAATAAAGCAAATGAGAGGGAAGGCAGATCTCTCAGCGAGAGAACAAAGACAATAGGTTCATCTTCAAAATGGTTTGTATTTTCTCCCTCAGCATAAATAAAAAAATACAGATAACGTACATTTTATTTTTACTTGTATTCTCATCAAGATTCATCTCCGTTGGAAAAGAAGGTATGTCTCTCCATATAAATAGATTAAATCATAAAAAATAGTAAGAAGTCAATTTCCAGACTTCATAACTATTTTCATCTAATAATTTGTTGTATTTTGCAACTGCAAAGATCTAGACCTCCCAAAAACCCGGTTTATACGGCATGGCTATAGATAATCATCTGCCAGCATTTTTATTAAATTCCTTATATCAGCAGAATTCATAAGTTGGAAACAATATATATATATTATTCCAACAGAAATGCTCCATTGTGCATTGGGCCCAAGGTTTTTTTTTTCCAAAGTAGGGAGAAAAAACTAAACCACACATCTCCATCTTGACCCAGCACACAGCCAGCCAGATTTCAAAAATTAAATCAATTCTTGGCCCACCAGGAAAGGCTGAGCTGCTGTGTGAAATGTGCTCATCACTGTGGAACCTTCAGCTTCGATCATCCAGTTATATCCCGGCTGGGATGGGAGAGCTCAGGGGCTTCAGGGGCCCTATGGGAAAAGGTGACTTTGGGCACTCAGCAAGTTTAAAACTCCTCCTGTGTCCAGGGAACCACAGAGGGTGTGTGAAGCCAGGACAAGGTGATGCAGCTCCCATGCCAACAAAGAGCATGGAGATGGTTTTGGATATTTTTTTATCTAATAAAATGTCTTGTGGTGTAGAGATGCACCAAGTAGGAATCAATGAGCTCACGCAGGCATGTCACACACAGCAGTAACTCAGAGCTGGGTGCTAACAAAACCAAGATACTCATCCTGAATTACGTCGGGTATTCCTGCCCAGCCCTAAATCGTGTTCCCTCATCCCACCCTTCAGGAGACACCACAGTTAAGTCATCCCGTGTTTTCACAAAGGGGATGGACGGGGAGAAGAGCCTCTTCTTCCTCTCAGAACCAGTGAAGCACTCCTGAGACAAAGCCTCACCAGGGCTGACCCTCCTCTTCCTCACTGCTCAGGATCAGGAGCACTCAATGTCATGGATTCACCAGGAGACAAGATGCATGGATCCTGCCTGGAATTTCATGGCTAGGACATGCCACGGATGTGGCACCTACATCCCAGGTCCGCCCCTGCCCAGACAGGTCTCCGGGCTTCTCAGCTTCAGTCCATTGGGATCTCCTGGTCTTCATCCTCATTAGATAATCCTAGTTTAGGGATAACCACCAGGTCAGCCACAGCACTAGCAGCCTGCCATCTGTCCAAGGTTAGAGCAAAAATAGGAGCTGATTCATTTTGAACAGTTCAGCTACACTGGGTTTTGCTGACTTATTATTGGTCAGCATATTTATTATGCTAGATATAAATAAAACATTAAACATTGTACTCAAAATATCCAAAATAGCCTGCAATTCTCCTACTTCCTGAGCAAATTAAATGAGTTTTCGCCCCAGTGGCTTTTGCTTTTTCTATTATTATTAAAGAACCAACACAGAGAAAAGCCATGACAAACTATCCCTTTTCTAGGAAAAAAAAAAAAAAAAGGGAAAAAAAAAAAGNAAGGGAAGAAAAAAGGGAATAGCCATGAGATGATACAAACAGACAAATTTACACTAGTGCTGTAACCTGAATTCAGTGCCATTGTTGCTGTTGCATTACTTTGGTAATCCAATTAACTTCTGATATTGTCAAATGCAAAATCAGAATGGGTTTGCACACTGTGTACTTACACACAGTAGTAACACAATTACACCAACTTCTATTAGCCTATGTTGTTAAATACTCTCAAAGGCCAAGGGTAAAAGACTTATTTTACAGCAGTGATTATGAATTCCTGTAGTTCAGGAGACAAGTATTGCAGGTGGTGTCCAACAACAATAAATAATTCTGAAATCTCATTTTCTTGCATTCTAAGTAAACCCACTGCACTGCTGCAATGTATGTTTGCAGTTTGCTGCCAAACTTAGCTATGTCACCAGCAAGTATCAATAATGATCATACTGATTTAAGAGCATACATTGCTAGAAGTCAATGTTCCAATAGGTGGGACAGAGACAGTATCAGAATTGCAAAATCCTAATTAGTTGAGCATCTAAACCAAAAATCCCATCCTAAGCCATTCTACCAAAGAGTGATCTTCAAAATGAGAGCAAAGCCTAAACAGGGCAGAACACATAAATTGGCTAATAATGCAAAACCAGCATTCTTGTTCACGCTTGCAGAAACAGAAAATAAAATAAAGAAAATAATCCTAATACACATACCAACTATATTCTGAAATAACTTCTTTAACCAACTGCAAATCTATCTTGCCTTGTTGTAAGGCCATGGAATGGACTTGTAATTGTTCCAAAGGCCACGCCTGACTCTGTTGGGTGAGACAGGAGCAGTTCCCATGGAAGTGAAAGCTACGGAGGTGTTGTGGAGGGCAGGTCAGACACAGCCACCAGCAGCAGGGCGATTTACAACTCTCGCTGACAGCATGTCTCTGAAAAGATCAGGAAAGCTCTGATTGCCTATTATGCATTATTAAGACACAGATCAATAGAGAAACCTCCAGGGGCCACTAAGATGCACTGCACGTGTGATTTCACCTTCTGCAGACACGGCAGCGAGCTGTGGGAGCTGCTTCCTGCAGCTCCATGGCCAGGGACTCTGCACTGGATAACCCAACACAGCCACGACACATCTTCCTTCAGGAAGGTCACACGTGGCTTCCCTCCTCTTCTACCTTACCTTCTTCCCCTTTTCCTTTTTTTTTTTTTTTTGGTGTGCCTACTAAAATTCAAGCCATCACACCTTGACTTGTGCTCGTCCAGCTACACCCACTGCCATTAAACTTCAATTTAAGCATTTTGGGGCAGAGGCTGGGCTGGGATGTGGGCTTGTTTTCAGGCAGCAACCAAATGCAAAAGGTGCCAGACTCCCGCTGCAGCCTCTAAACATAACTCTAAACACCAAGAGTAACCTGTTATTTCAACATGTTTTTCAGCTGAGGGATTGATTTTAAGGATCAGAGAACAGAAATGGCTCATTTTGGAAGGATAAAAAATAAAATATTAGGAACTCCAGATGTTCAGTAATTTTCTTCACAAGACAGGAATACTACTAAAATTATCCTTGCTACCAAATAGTATGCTTTTTCTCGGAAACCTGAAGATAAAGGTAATTTCTGAACAGTAGCATATGTCATAAATACATGTACCAGCACCACTCTGAGCCTCACACCACTTTGCCAGCAGAGCTGGGCAGATTCGGGTGATTTACGGTAAGCATAGTTAATAACTTACAATAATCATGCTTAGCATCAGGCTCAGGATGAACTGCTGCCAAACTGACAAATGTGGCTATGAAAATTGATAGCTTTGAAATTTGTTTCAAGGTTCATGTACAGAAAACCTCGCCAGCACACACAAAAAATTCAGAAGGCTTTTAAGAACAACAGTTTTCTGCATATGACTGAATTAGTTAATTATGTGAAAATCACCCACCCAGAAGAAAAACTGTTTCCAGCTTTGGTGATTGCCTGTTTATTTCCAGCACAGAAATAACTTTATTCATTGTGGCAAAGAAGGATAACTGATTCTTTGCACCTTTTGAAGGGTAGAAATAAGTATGGAGAGTAAAGATAAATCACTCATTTAAAACAGGTCTTCGGACCTTAAAACTTTTTCAGTTGCAACATCAGTACAACTCCCATATGATTCACCTTCTGCCCGAAGTTAAGTGATCCTTATTATTAATTCATACATTAACCTGCTACAGAAAGGAGTTTCTCCTCCATGCTCTTAGGTTTATTCTTCTAGATACAGAAGAATGCACACTATAAGGGGTTGAGCTCAAAATCATACCAGGAAAAAAAAAAAACCAAACAATAAATTAAAAAAGCAACACAGGTTCTGAAAACTGGACACTAAAGGAAGAACTGGCAACAAGACACAATAGAAAAGAGTGGAATAAAGTAGCAGTTATTTTCACACAGCTTCCATGGCAGCCAGTTCAGTTTATAGGCTGCATTGCTGAACTATCCCTGCATGGCATCTGGCTCCAAATGCCTCCAACTGCCAGATTTTGACCCTGTGGGTTAAAATTCTGAACTTCTCAATCCAGGAGCAGATGTTTCTACAGATTTCTGAAATGTGATTTCATTAATTCACCAATAACAAACGAGAAATCTCACCACAGCACGCCTGATCGATTTAGGGGAAACGGAGTTCAGAGCTCAGCAACTGGGACAAGAAGGGAAGCAGCAGAGAAAACGTGGAAAGGCCAAAGAAGAGAGCAGAAATGGACCCAGAGAGCAGCGAGTGGTCAGCAGCCTCCTCCAAAAGTCTTACTGCAGAGCCTAAAATGCTCCAAAGCACTGATTTCTCTTGCTCCTCTGGAAGCACAGGGACATCATCCTAACAACCTGTGCATCCCTCATCCTTACTGAATGCAAACTACTCGTGATCTTGCTCTTTCAAAGATAACCAGAAGCATCTTTTTACACACCTCTAGGTCTCCGGCTCACTGCGGGTCAACTCTGTGGGCATTGCATGGCTGCTTGGAATTATTCAGCCTGCCTACAAAACTGATAAATTTAAAAAAAAAAAAAAAAAGGGAAAAAGGAATAATATTGCAGAGTCAAGCACTGAACAGCCATGAATTTTAAACACAGATATATTTATTATTATTTTTATTTAATCCATGCATCATTCTGTGCTCTAAATTGATGTAAGTGGGGGTAAAACGGAAGGTATAATTGCCTTGTTCTTTACTTATATTATCAGTAGTCTCCAGTGAGAAAAAGAAACAGAAAATCCCACCCAACAGAAAAGCAGTTATGTAAGAGCTTGAAGAGAGCCTACTGAACCAGAAGAAAAACGATACCATCTTACATTTAACACACACATACACCACAGAAAGCTGAATTGATATCAAAGATGGATGAAGTGTTTCTGAATTGAGCAGCTGATAATTGAAACTTCAAATGAAAACATTTCTTTGTTTTGAAACTCTTGGAATTCCTAAGTATTAGAGGGGAAAGAGAAGTGTGGGTGAGGACATGGAAGAAAAGAGAAATGTGAAGGACAGCAGGAAACAAAAACAACTTGGAAGTTGAAATCCACTGCAAGAGAGATGGTGACTTCTAAATACAGCAAACCAGTCCCATGACAAAAAAACTTCACCTGAGACTAATCCTGTGCTCCAGGTAAAACAGACTGCACAGGACTGTTACGTGCAACAAGATGGGGTAAAGTACCATAAGCACATGGTTGTGTCTGAACACAGTGACACAGCATCATCTTAAACTCTAGATTGATACCTCACACCTTCCCACCATCATCACTGTAAATAATGCAGTTTACTGTCTGCCTTCTATAGTTTGAAACTGCTGATGCTGTTTAACCAACTTCTGCCCTTAAAATAATACTCCATTTCCCCATAAAATATTTACATTAAGCTTCTAGCACAGGTTTCTGCTCAGGGTCTGCTAAGCTCTCGTGATGGGCTGAGTCAACGTGTCACATGCTGAACCTTTTAAACTCCCTGTTTCTTCCAGGTTACATAAAAACAGAAGAAAACTGGAAGACAAGGTCACACTTATCAGTTCGCACTGAATGAAGCTGTAACGGATATTAAAGAATAACAAATGAAATAACATGCATGCATCAGAAACTTTTTTTAAAAACGCTGTTCATCTCCTCAACTGAATTAAGCTCCAGCAAATGGAAGGTATTACTCCAGCATGCTCTTATCCCATCCATCTCCTACTCTCCTACACATTATCCAAGTTCTGTGCCAAATGAGATCATTCTCCTATAGCCCACACCTGCTGCATAATTGATTGTTTTGACATTAAATGTTCATGCACAGCAGCACACATCACATCATCTCTGTGACCATGGGAATGTGATCTTTGAGTCGCCAGCCTGCCAAAACTTCCACAAAAGTCAACAGCAGTTGTGCTCGTATGAAATGTGCCCAGTGTTTCTGGGTTTAAGATGATTCCATGAATTTCATGGCCCTCAAAAAACATTCCCTGAAATTCTTCTTTACAGCCTTATTTCCCTTGAAGGGAAGTATCCATGACTTGCATGACTGAGAACATTTGAACATAACCTCATGTTTTTGCTGACATTTGGCTATCCTCACCCCCAGGCAAAACAGTACAGAAATTTATATGGAAATTACTCAGCTGGTAAAGAATCTGGATAGAAATCCCAGCTGTCATATGGGAAATATATGGAGGATTACGGATATCTCAGACATTTATTAAGTTATACTTCCCTGATATTAAGCTAATCATGAAGACTAAAACAGTCTTTCTGATGTTTTTAAGAGGAGCCAACTGAGATGTATTTGATTTTATGCTTGTCGAATTTATATGTATACTTGTGATAGTCCTACTGCAAGGCTGAGCAAAGAAATGCACCTTTGCAGTCACACCACCCAGGAGTACCCAATTCACAGCAAAGTTTGGGTTGCTGTGCCCTTTTTTTTCCCCCCCTGCTCTTGATTATTGGACAAAACCAGAGTGACTGAATTTCTCAGATTCAGATTCAACTAAACAGCATCTCAGCTGTTGCAACAAGCACAAATGTAGTTACTAGAATTTGATAAAGGTGCTTCAGCACTAGAATCCCCTCTGTCTTTACTACCTGATGTTTAGAGGCTGTACAAGGATCACACCATCATTGGTAGCCATGCAGCTCTTTATTCCACAGCAAGCTGGATGCTACCAGGACAGTCACGTGCTGCTGAAGCACTGAATATAACCCACTGCACTGAATAGAACTACAAAATATACACAGTCACATATTCCACAGCCAGAGCCCTGCCATTGTATGGCACACTGTAAACCCTGGAAATAATGGCACGATAAAAAAAAAATAGATTAAAAATATCACAGTTGGAAATAGAATTAGTTACAATTTCGAGCTGGTGGAGGATTCAATAAAATGACTTACCACAAGAGAGCATACTTGCATATAGAAACCACTCACCAGTTAGGGAATTCCAGCAGAGGAATTTAATTTTTTTTTGTTAATTAAAAGATGCGGCTAACCTGCGTATCATCATCGAAACCAAGGACTTTATCAAAGTGAAAAGCCCAATTAGCATCAGTCCTCTTTGGATGTATAGGCTAACATATCCCTCATCAGCTCAATAAAAACCCAAGGGTGCCTCTGCTCTCCAGAACTGCAAAACTAATAAACAATTTCATTTAATTTGAAACAGACTACACTGAAATCCAGTTTACCTCAGAGCAACAGTGGATTGCATGCTTTTCTCCAGGGCACGTGTGGAAAAGTAAGTATTAAAAACCTAATGCATTAAAAAGTACATTGAAAAGGCTTGCATTTACAAACAGAGGAGAGTGGCACATTTATCAAATTTGAAAACAGCATGCTCAAAATCTCTTCTGAAATGCATTGAAACATGTTTCTGTAACATCCTTTAAAGCATATATATTTCTCAGCTGAATTAATATGGTACCCAAAAAGTAATTTTTATTGTTATTTTTAAGAGGTTATAATTAAGTGCCAATCTGCTGCCCAGTATTTTATTCTGGTTGTTTCCATCGCCACCAAATGGACTGTCCAGTGTGGGGGAAAAAAAAAAAACCAAACTGGGGACAGATTTCACCATTTTACAGGGGAGCCTTCCATCACCAGAAAGAAAATGCCCTTCCAATTACAGTGCTATTTCTATGGCTGTGCTTCAATTACAGAGCTATTACTACATAACACAGGGCTCAGGGTTGTGTTAGTTCAACCAGATACATTTTTGGTGCATCCTTAATTGTTGCACAAATACAAATGCATGCAGTGTTTTTCCTTCAAGAAGAGGGGAAAAAAAAAAAAAAGTAAAAACGCCCATCCTAGAGATGGGATTATCTCACTGTATGGCAGGAAAACCCTCAAATCTTATAGTAACAGAGAAGAATAGACAGAAATATGTTTGGGTGCACTCTGAAAGTTTTATCTAAAGGGATTTACAATCAAGTACGTGGTGACAATGTTTTTCTCTACAGGTTAGACCTAATTCCTGTAACTGTTAAAATGGCACCGAGAGCTAACAAGGTGTTGCTGATGCTGCCCAACAGATACAGTAACTTTCCAAAGTTTGGTTCTAAACACAGTTCTCTCTAGATACTCTTAAACCCTAGTACTTGAGTTAATGCTTGTAAATCCGAATTAGGACTATCAACCAGGTCACTGGGGCCAAGATCAACTGGGCTACTCCACAGAGAAATGAAATATTTGTATCTTCCTATTCTTCATTAGAAACAAAAAAACCAGACAGGGCACAGAGCACCCATGCCAAAACAGACTACAAGACACATACACAAGAGCAAGGGAGCTCATCAGAGAAGCACAGAAAGTTTTGGGCTGGAAGGGACCTTAAAGCCCACCTCATTCCAACCCCCTGCCATGGGCACGGACACCTTCCACTATCCCAGGTTGCTCCAAGCCCCGTCCAACCTGGCCTTGGACACTTCCAGGGATGGGGCAGCCACAGCTTCTCTGAGCACCCTGTGCCAGGGCCTCAGCCCCCCACAGGGCAGAATTTCCTCCTAATACCCAATCTAAACCTACTCTCCTTCAGTCTGAAGCTATTCCTTCTTGTCCATCACTCCATGCCCTTCTCCAGCTCTCCTGGAGCCCCTTGAGGCACTGGAAGGGGCTCCAAGGCTTCCCCAGAGCCTTCTCTTCTCCAGGCTGAACAACCCCAACTCTCTCAGCATCTCACAAACAGATGCTCCAGGCACTGTAAATCCTTTCCTCGCTGAAACCAAACTGGACCTGCCAATTGCAAGATAATAAATCTCATTCCAGGTGATTCCCAAAGCATTTATGTCAATGTTTCCTCAAAGGTTTTGGGTCTCATTAAAACATAAAACCCCAGCCACCACCAAACACAGGAAACAGTTTCACAGAACAGTTCTGACCAGCTCTAATTAAGATACATAAACTCTTACAGTTGCAAGCCAGCTTGGTGTTTATATGAATAACTTAAGTATTTAATAGATACCTTCACTTTTAATTACCATAAATGTCAAGAGCTTCCTGTAGGATAAGAGTTCCCCAAATGTTTCAATGGTTTTTGAGCTTTATCTGAAGTGGTTAACTTTAGGATTTTGTAATGAAACCAACCCTACAACATTTTAAAAATTAACAACCTTTGTGACTACACATTTTCACCCTAAAACATATCCAAGGACCTTCACTGAATAATAGTGCCTCTTCTTGCACTTGACATTTATTAGTCATGATTTTAAAGTGAGGAGTATTTAATTACAAATAAAGGATCCCTGACTTTGATAACTCTCAAGGAACTGCTAAGCACGAAATAAAATACGATGCTGGAGTCTCCCCTTCGACTTTGCCATGTATATTTCTTTCTTTTGATAATTCCAATAAAATAGGCTGATTGTCAAAGTCTAATTTTAGACTTAATGAAGCAGTAAAGGTTGGGTGATGAAAAAGAAGCTGGAACAATAACAGTAAAAACATAGTCATAGACTATGACGATCCAAGAAAAATTTTCTGGACAATTTGATTTGATTGTGTTAAACAATGACAAAGTACAGAAGCAATTAGAAATCACATCCAGTATTAGCAAGTGACTAAATGCTGGTTAATGGCATTTTATGCTTCCTGAAGACTGGCAAACTTCTACCCCATGTGTTTTAAATGAGAATTCAATTTTGTCATCAGGATGGTACTTTTCCCGCCCATTTAATTGTGACCAAATTGTTTCCTGAATTTTATCTTGCTACCGTCTTTACTATTACAAAATGCTATTAATATCAAAAGGTTTCTATGAAAAAGTTGTGCACATATATTCCAGCATTGACAGTGACACAAGAAATTAATATGAAAGCTCAATGAAAGAAGACTGGCACATGATTTTGGAATATACATACACACATTTTGTAATAAATAATAATATACTAATTTAAAAAAGATATGGAACGTTAAGGTCCAAAGATATCCAATCCCCCAAACTGAAGGCCACTTCTGGCAGGCCCGAAGAGCCACAAAGCCAAACTGCTCCACGTGTTCTGAAAAGCTGAAAGCCCAGTTGCTGCGCCATTTTAAAATACACCCAAAAAAAGGGCTTTGAATCCACAAAAACTCACATCAGGCACACACACACACACACAAAAGTGCTTTATGTCAGTGTTGAGACTGACAGTTATTCACAATGGCTCAGCTGAACGCTATGGCAGGGAGTCCTTCTTGACGTGAAATTAAATACACTCAGCCTTAACATTTCATAAGCATCTTTGTATTCACCAAGGGTGCACAATGCCATGGCCACGAACACACCGGAAAATGTGGAGCCAGAACAATACTTAATATAAATGCTCACAGCCAATTTCCTCAGTGTCTCAAGATAATAAAAATACACATCTGACTGCTAACACCACAAGCAAATCCAAATTACTAATGTGCTTTAAATCAGCGCCCCTGATCTTCATATGGCTGTGAAAATAAAGAGACAAGAGACTTTTCAGAAGGCACAAACAAGAGTCGGCAGCTTAATGGAGTTTCTACACTTTAACCTTCTCCTCCATGTGCGGCAACAGTCATGAAGAATTTCTCCTAGCCTACCCTCTCAAGTTTTCAGACAATTAATTACCAGGAAAAATTAATTCACAGGAGATCCTGCAGCAGCTTTTCCACTGGGGCATTACCGACCACGAACTGCGAGCATCTGTCTGTACTACCTCCTGTGATTAAAAATCAAACCTTATAGATTTTTTGTGAGTACTGAGCAAGTCATGTGTCAAGTTGTCTAACAGAAACCCAGGTTTCCCATGGTCAAGCTTTAATAGCAAGTGCCCATACAAGGCAAATCTTGTTTTACTGACAGTCACATGACGTGTGGCAATGTCTGAAAGTTGGGTCATTCCCTGCTTCACTCTGACTCTTACAATATTAAATTCAGACAAAATTAACTGGCAAGAGATACAGCAAGCTCATATTTATTTCTCGGTTTCCATTTTCAAGATCAAATTTTTTAAAGACCTAAAAAACCCGGAATTAATTCCTTTCACACAAGTACTATCATCGCATGTAAAGCAACCCAGTCAAGTTCATTCATCACACAGCAAGAAAAATAGGAACAAAAAAAGCAGGACTACAGCTAGACTACTCTTCTATTGAAGCTTTGTGCAGCACATGATCCTTCACACCCTGACAGGTATGCAGCAATTACAGTTCAAGTTTAACATAGTTCCTTTTACTCTGCTCTCACCTTTAAGCAAATTCCTATTTCAGTGAGGGATAGGTTCATCTTTTATCCCTCCCTTCCACACAATGCTCAGAGATAAGAGGATTTATCAGAGGGTAGGAGAGGCATTACCTTTAGTGTTTGCTTAGAGCAAGCTCTCCACCCTTCTCTATTCTCACCTTAGTCTTGTTCTAAATTCTACATTCATCCATAGAAGGGCTGTGTTAATCCTGTCCTGTGACCCATTACTTTGGATAATGGAAGGACCTAAAGATGGGAGAGGGTTTCCCTGGCACAGACCGATTTCAATATTCAGAGTAAAATCTTAGAAGGATGAAGGAGTAACAGGCATGTATTCAATCTAAAACATGGCTGGCCACTATGGCAACACTACAGCAAAGCTGCTTCTCCATTTCTCTGCTCAGATAATCATGATAAATATCATCATTTTTAAAAAGGTAGGGTTAGTTGCTTGTAATTATGTACAAGTGCTGGACAGTGACTGCAGGACCACAGCGCACCTTTTATAAGGTGGGGATGGCTGCTGCACACACTTAACTCACCTGTGCTCTGAGCACTGCTGTAACAAAGAACAGAATCAATTTTCTGGCAAAAATCTGATTCTGAAATTGAGTTCCTCTGAATATTGCAGAGTATCATCTTTTTTAGGCCTCCTCCTCCTCTTCAGCCTTCCCCCTGATGCTGACAGAATTTGGATTAAGGGTTCTGTGAATCTTTTTCCAAATGTTTACTAAAGCATTCTTTTTGGGGTTTTTTTTTGTTTTTTGGTTTTCTTTTTTTTTTTTTTTTGGAGGGGTTGGGGTTATTTTGTTTAAACACAGAAGAGCGTGCATGGTTTTCGTAAGCTCCTTTAAATTATCATAAGAAGAACTGTTTATTTTCCATTTCATTCTAGAAATATTTGCTCAATTTAACCAAGTGAGTTATAGCACTGTGCTGTAAAAGGAACAAAACAGAAACCACCAGGTACCATGCTTGTTTAACCAGTCAAAAAACCTTGTTTCCATCCCAAAATATCAACTTTTACTTGTATCTACTGAGGCAGACTGGCTAGAGAACAGCAGAGAGAGCAGCACATACACAGCATCAAGCAGCAACATCTGCACCGTGGCACCTTCTCACCTTTGTGTACCACCAGCTTAAAACTTGAAAATAATCAAAGGGGAAGCAAAGGTCCCACATCCCAAAAACAAGAGAGGGTTTTGTTTCTCTGTATTTCCAAATAATTGAATGGGAGCAACTGCTGGATGTGGAGGGCGAAGAGATCCAAGCACCTGAATGTGGAGCACAGAGGCTGCAGCAGCACTGCTTTTCACAGGCAACTGGGAAATTACTCCAGGTGTCTGAGGGAACTTGAAGGGAAGCGTTTTTGTCCAGAGGCAGCTTTGCATCTCTGACCCTTTCTTAGAGAATTTGCCAGTGACAAGCAAAGGGAAATTGGCCAAGAACTGACCTACCCTTGACTCTACCAGGAGATCCCATTCAACCAGCAGCAAGTCCCAGTTTATCTGTAAAAGGCTTGTCAATTATTTTTGACCAGGTCAGCCTTATTCTGTAAATTAGATTATTTAACTACTGTCTTGCTCTTGTTTCTGATTTCAAATATCAGTTCTGTTTCCCTGCATTGCCACTGCTTTGCGTAAACACTGGGCAAGTTTTAAAAATTACATATTATGACCACATCCTCTCAGTGCTATTCTGAATCTTTAATTACTAACAAATATAAATAATCAATTGAAAATAATGCTGTATGTCTAGCAAATTAAATATTTAATAACTATTTAAATTCAATATTTTCAAGTCTTGGAAACACTGAAATTAGTCAAGTAAAAAAATTATTTTAAACTCAAGCACTGGAAACGCACATTTCGTGCACTTCATTTCATTTTATAGTCTCTAAGAACTATTACAATTTTTAATAAACTTGTATCTGGGATTTGAAGCCAAATGCTTATGCTTAAAAGGCACAAATTATTAACTAAAAGACACCCAAAGTGGTAATAAAACGTATTCCCCAGTGGTATATTGCAAATGGGCTGTAAAAATTACGTTTTATTAATCCAGCTGCAATTAAACAATAACAGCTGTACAACTTGTATTGCAATGCCCCACTTTCAGGGAGATGACAAATATTGTTCATTATTCATTATATATTGCTGATTGGCAAACATTTTTCTTAGTCCAGCAGTGATGTCCCTTGGGTATGGCTGCTTCTCTTTATGATTGCAAACCAAGTTCTCCTGCTATCTTGGGGTTTGCAAATGCTAAGAGTCTGTCTTTCCTCTAAGATGTTCCACATTTCAAAGAGAATGATAAATTTCTGCTGAAGCCAACAAAACTCAGCAACACATACATATAGACAAGTATCTGGCTAACAAGTTTTTAAAGTGTTACTGACAGCTACTTACTTTTCTGCAATTAATAATCACTATCCCAGGCTCCATGTCTTCCTTGGGATAACACATTCAAATGTTTGGCAGGTAGGAAATGAGAAGCAAAGACAAATACTAGCTAAAATTTAGCCAAGAAATGTACACAACCACCCTGTAATTTTTACAATGAAAAATAGCAGCTAACAAAATCATCCTTCTTCGGAATGAATATTACATGCAGTAGATAAAATATGGGCATCATTCTGCTTCCACGTTTTTTGCCATGTTCTAAATATTGCTCTGTAAACATTAGGGCAGTTAGAAAAACATTACAGTAAGATAAAACTGGGATAATTTCTGGAAACTGACACAAAGCCACAGTAGGTCAAACAAGTGTGGTACATAACAATCAAATATTGGCATTCTGCTGTGTACATCAGACCATCTTAACTACTCAGCATCATTCTGATCTGATGGCTCTAGCTCCAGCAAAACTGCTTCACAATTCCCCATTTAAATTTAATTTTAATGGAAATGTTGTCTGCAGCCCACAACACTTTTTAATTAACATTTACTCGATTTCTGACAGGTTTTTTAACCATACAGCAAAGACAGCACTGACCCCTACCTGAGATAAAGACCATTCTGAACTCTCCAGCCTTGTTTTTGTTGCTGACTACAAAATAACTGTTAGCTGGTTAACCTTACGTAAAGGCAGTGATCTTAAGAGCACAAAACCAACAAAAACCACCTTTCATTTCACATCCTGACACTAACAAAGCAAAATAATTGGGTATTTCTGACAACAACAGTACCATCACTGTGAAGGAAATTAACTCTACTCCAGCCAGAACCAGCACAGGTATGAAGCCTGGTTTATCTTGTATGTACTTTAGTAAATTATTTACATATATCCAAGTCATCAGGATTGATGCTCATCCCTCAATGAGGTCAATGTAGGGGATCCCCCACTTCTTGGTACCAGGGATCCATTCTGACTAATCCTTACCAAGGCTGGGTGCAGAGAAAGAAGCAGCTGGAAAATCCATTTCTCATTACTTATTTCCCTTCTCCTTGGAGCTCTTTTCCCCTGCCTCCCTTCATCCAAAGAAAAAAACAAAAAACCATGGTCTTTGTGAGAAAGCAGGCAAAGGTTTGCAAAGTAAATGGATGCCTTCTAACTCAAAAGGCTGCAGGATACACTAGATATTTTCTGCTTAAAGTTTATAGTCTGACAGCAATAAAAGATGGCTTTACCAGACTAGCAGCAAAACAAAGATACTTTGGAATTTAAGCAACGTTTCTTTACAGGCAATTTTTTTTTTCCCCATTCCTTTACATCTTCCTAGATTAGGCAAACAAAGGCAGGCTTGTCATTTCTCCCCTGCTATTCACTGCATTTTTCTTTGCTTTCACTAACAGAGTCTCTCAAATGCATCGACAACCATATCAACTTCCTGACTTACCTACATCATCTCTGATAGTCAGTGGGTAAATGACAGAACATGAAAAATCTATTTTTAAAAAGCACATGGAAAGCTAGAAATGGCAGGCTGTGTTCTCCTTCTTATAGGCTTATTGTCAGAGTAGGAATTACCATTCCGTCCAGAACAAAAATGCTGCTGTAACAATATTGTTTACTTATAAAATATTAATATTCCTTATTTCTTGTCATATCACATTTTGTAGGTAAAACTTTCAGACTGACAGTTCGTAATCACTACTACAGAGAATGACTTCAGAGGGTTCCTTCTACAACAGTAGAAATAATCCTTGACTTGTAGACACAAGGACCAGGTTATGAATATACTTTCATCCCAAAAAAATCCAAATCTCACACTTAATCTGAAGATCTGCAAAAGTCTTGATGTAGACCTGAACCAGGACCTTTTCTCCTGATGAAACATCTCTCCCTCTCCTTGATGAAATGCTACTAAATCCATCACAAAGGTCTACAGAGATGTGACAGCCTCTACTAAGCTCGCAGCTGCCTTCAAATCCCATGCACACTGTGGCATTTTCAAGATCTGAAATGCCCATTTTGAAGGTTTCCTGTTGACCCAAGGCAGCTTCACAGCATGGTACATCTGAGGACTGGGAGGAGGACAGCAACAGGCTGCCTATTTGCAAAGCCTCTGAAGGAAAGAGCAGGACACTTCACAGACCTGTCTGAGTCACAGAGAGAAAGGAAGCAGCAAGGAAAAAATCCATTTAAGAAGGAAAAAAAAAAAAAAATCAGGGCACAACATTGATTTTTTTACTCTTTTCAGTGAATTCATTAATTCACTGACATAAAAACGGTCATCTAAGAATGTCAGATGAATGCACAGTACCAATTTTACTCGCCAGCTGAATCCCTCAAAATTGCATTTACTGCTTGCTACATGAGCTTCATTTCTTCATAACCTTACTTCTAATATGGTCTAATATGATCTAATAGTTTAATCAATATAAGTCTGGTAGCTGGCATGTGGGTGGGGGTGGTGTTTTCCTGTGGTTTGGTTGATTTTTTTTTTTTTTTAATAAACAAATATGCCATAGTCATGAATTGCCACTTCCAGGCCACAACACTAAACTGACCTACTTGAAGGAATTTTTACAATTTTTTTTTTTTTTTTTTTTTTTTTTTACATTCTGGAATTTTGTGTTCAACCCTAGACCAATTTCAGTACAGAGTACAAGAACACATGACAAACTTACTACATAAAATCTGTATTAAAAAGTTGTGCATTCTGAACTTGAAATCCTACGGGGAGAGTGAACAGAACCCCACTTTGTGCACGCTGTTGGCAGGTGGTAGAGGAGAAAAATCAGTTTCTCTTCTTCCTCTTAATTTTCCAACAGAGCAAAAATCTCTTAAAAACAGGAACCCTCTTTGCTTCAAGAAGGGGTTTACAGGTTGTGCAAACCCTGAGCCCTGCAAGCCCACCCTAGAGCCCAGACACTCTGCCCATCAGGTTCCCACGCCAGGTCCAATGCTGTGCCCATTGCTCTAGGCCAGGCTAAAAGGCACAGACTGCCCCCAAGTACACACTCCTTCAAAAATGTTCGCTACACAGAACTTTTATTTTCACCACAAAGTTTAGCATTACCTTGCTTGCTGCTCAGTGAAGTATTTTTAAAGGACCTCAAGCGTTACAGACACTTTCCATTAGGAGAAATGTTTGGAAACTTCAGATAAGCTCAGGAGAAAAAAAAAAAAAATAATGTGTAGGGCCTAAATGTAAGAACACCCAGCAGGCTCTCACACATTAGAGCAGTGTGGGTTCCCGAATTCAGCTCTCAAAGAACCCAAATACAACAATAATGATCTTGGCACAGGGCATTTCCTGCAGATTAATGACCAGCAGGGAGGAGTTGATGGCCCACAGCACAGCCAAGGGCCATTAACCCCAGCCAGTCATTAATCCCCAGGAAATGCCCTGTGCCAAGATCATTTTCCTATTTCAAAATGAAAAGCAGCAGAGACCATATAGGTTGTTTTGTTTTGTTTTAATGAATGATGCTATTCAACTGCTATCTCCAGGGTGTAACACCTCTGCAAGTTAACTTGCCGTGGTTTAACTACGAGAATGAGAGTGCAGAGGATGGACAAAGCACAGGACCCAAGAAAACACTGGTCCTACCCAAGGCTGACAGCAATTAGGGGATGGCTGCAGTCCTGTTCCTTGCTCAGAAACATGAAGTGCTGAATCACTGTGTCATGAGCAAAGATGTTGCTCTGAGCTGCATTTAATCATCCCCAACTGTGCTGCTGAGCACACTCTCAGTAATAAGACACATTTTGCCTCGTCCTTGCACAAAACTAGGATGTTGCACTAGAGAAGACAGTGCCGTGGACTGTGTAACACTTCACTGAAGAAAAAGGTTAGTTATAATCAGTACTATTCCTGTCACATACACCTCCTGGGAACTCATGCATCCCAAAGATCACATCCCAAAAAAACCCCTATCACAATAATACAGAATAATGTCTGATTTACATGTAGAATTTCATAGGAGGTCTCAGTTGATAGCATGTAACTATGGATTAGCATAGACACACAATAAAAGAGAACAGTAAATCCATGTTTACAAGCTGACCTGTCATCATAAACTTCAGCCTTCCGTTAACAGGCAATCTGAGTGCTTTGCTATGGTGTTTTTTACAAAATGGGTTGCAAAACAGATGGCTGGGGGGGTTCCCAGTGCAGTTCCTGAGTGAAGCCAACTCCGCAGGTACAGCTGGGATCCCGTAAAATAACCCTTGTGTACCTTGGACTCCTGATGGATTTCACACAGTATCCTCCAAGGTTAACCTTTAGAAGGTAAGAAACTTGCACGTGGAGAAGGATTTTTCCAAGGGTGCCAGGTGAATAACCATCTTTGAGACACTGAACCTTATCAATGTGCTGAAATCCATAAAGCCTGTCACCAAACTGGCTGGCAAAGCACGGTGCAGGAGCAAGCACCAAATTCCCTGAAGTACATGCTTTTAGGGTATTTTTGTATATTGACAGTATAGGGATGCAGAGAGAGGAAGTCTTATCTATAAATTTAGCATATCACTGGGTTATCATGACTGCACGTCGCTGTGCCTAATTTTGTTGGTCTATAATCATGCAATTAAAGCTCCTCACTAACAGCATTATCACTGCTTTAAATACCAATACATCACCAGACTTCAGGTTAAGAGACTTTGTTCTATAAATACCAACCTAGTGTTTTACAAATTAAATGATGTCTTGCCTGAAAAAAAAAGACACAGTGGAACAAAAGCCTTAAAAAATTATTCTAAGCAAGAAATCAAGAAATTTTAGTATTGTCTTACTTGTGAATTGTCTCCTCTCCAACGAAACGCAGTCTGCAGCATCCTCACAGGGGGAAGCAGAGGGGCAGACACTGATCTCTGCTCTCTGGTGACCAGGGACAGGACCCAAGGGACTGGCATAGAGCTGACTCAGGGGAGCTTTAGGGTAGATATTAAGAAAAGGTTTTTCACCCAGAGGGTGGTTGAGCCCTGGAACAGGCTCCTAGGGAAGTGGTCACAGCCCCAAGCCCAGCAGAGTTCAAGAAGCATTTGGACAATACTCTCAGGCACATGGTATGATTCCTGGGGTGTCCTGTGCAGGGCCAGGAGCTGGACTCTGTTATCACTGAGGGTCCCTTCCACCTCAGGATAGTCTATGAATCTATAAACTGAAATAGTCCTAAATAAATAAACAGTTCTCTTTTCTCAGAAGCCCATCTTCTTTCTCCTCCACTCTAGCAGTCACAAATTCACCTGCTAACTTAGTGCCTGTGAAAGACACTATTTCTCACATTTTTAAGCTGAGTTTACAGCATGGAGTATCTCCCCTGCACAGTCCATTCCTAATCTTCTGTAAAGTGTCATTTTCAAAGACAATGCCACATGAAAATGGATTTTTCTGTACTAGGGAAGAACTTATATGTATTTTTATTTAGCAATAAATAACTGTGTGTGGTTACTTGCTCTTACAGTCCCTAATCTTGTAGAAGCTAACAAGCATCCTCCCCCATCCAAAGAGAGGAGCACATACAGTACTTTGGAATATTGGGCTCTCATCAAGTCCATATGTGAGCAGAGGGGAATGATCCCAGCACTCTTTTAACAAGTGTTTGCAGTCCTCTGGTTATACATAATTTACTGGAAATAAAAATAATTCATGAAAACCATTCAGGAGGGACTGGGTAAAACCAGCAATGCTTTTCAGGAATTTGCTGCCCAGCTGCTACAAAGGCCAGCTCTTCTAACCTGTTGATTAGTTTGATCCATTTATTCCCACAATGAAAAGCAGAGCTGAAGGGTTTTAAGTATTAGAACAGCCCATCAAAACCCAGAGTGCATTAACAGACACCAGATTATCCACTCTGTTTGTCCACAGAGTGCAGCAGTGCTCCATAAACCAATACAAATAACACACAGAACTAATTCAGCTCCTTGTCCACAGATGTATCCAAGTGTCACGGGAAGCCAGACACAGGCTCCATAAAATGCAGCTTTGAGACTCTTGCCCAAGCCTCCTACAGATACATCAAATTGGGAAAACATAAAGGGAAAGGTGAAAAAGTAAATTATGATGAATGAAAGAGAGCAATCTACTGGAAGGGAGGGGAAAATCTGTTTACGTACGCTGATACAAATCTAGCAAAACTTCATCAATTTTGGAAAAATCACTACCAAAACTGTGTTATTTCTCAGTATGCAGTACTCAGAAAGAAAAGGCAATCCCAAGATAAACTGTATTATTTTGATTAAATTTGAAATTTAAACCTTAGTATTAAATTTAAGGTATTAATTGAACACAGTAGATATTAATACAGACAAGTGTTTCACAAAAACCAATCACTATTTAGCATGGACTTTCTGCCTTAACTTTCTTTAATCAATACTCTCATGCCTCAATAGAAATATCTCTTTTTAGAAAAT
>VWZT01007191.1:1182913-1245302 GCA_013397055.1 Pachycephala philippinensis | reverse complement strand
TATAAATTCCCTTGAAGTCATTCTTGAAGCTCCTCTGATAGGAGATAAAATAAATGATAACAGTTCTAAAAGAGCTCAGCAACTGCTCTGACCTCTTTACTGAGCAGCCTCCCACATCATCCTCAAGTTAAGGAAAGGTTACATGTTNTGATCTCTGCTCTCTGGTGACCAGGGACAGGACCCAAGGGACTGGCATAGAGCTGACTCAGGGGAGGTTTAGGGTAGATATTAAGAAAAGGTTTTTCACCCAGAGGGTGGTTGAGCCCTGGAACAGGCTCCTAGGGAAGTGGTCACAGCCCCAAGCCCAGCAGAGTTCAAGAAGCATTTGGACAATACTCTCAGGCACATGGTGTGATTCCTGGGGTGTCCTGTACAGGGCCAGGAGCTGGACTCTGTTATCACTGAGGGTCCCTTCCACCTCAGGATAGTCTATGAATCTATAAACTGAAATAGTCCTAAATAAATAAACAGTTCTCTTTTCTCAGAAGCCCATCTTCTTTCTCCTCCACTCTAGCAGTCACAAATTCACCTGCTAACTTAGTGCCTGTGAAAGACACTATTTCTCACATTTTTAAGCTGAGTTTACAGCATGGAGTATCTCCCCTGCACAGTCCCTTCCTAATCTTCTGTAAAGTGTCATTTTCAAAGACAATGCCACATGAAAATGGATTTTTCTGTACTAGGGAAGAACTTATATGTATTTTTATTTAGCAATAAATAACTGTGTGTGGTTACTTGCTCTTACAGTCCCTAATCTTGTAGAAGCTAACAAGCATCCTCCCCCATCCAAAGAGAGGAGCACATACAGTACTTTGGAATATTGGGCTCTCATCAAGTCCATATGTGAGCAGAGGGGAATGATCCCAGCACTCTTTTAACAAGTGTTTGCAGTCCTCTGGTTATACATAATTTACTGGAAATAAAAATAATTCATGAAAACCATTCAGGAGGGACTGGGTAAAACCAGCAATGCTTTTCAGGAATTTGCTGCCCAGCTGCTACAAAGGCCAGCTCTTCTAACCTGTTGATTAGTTTGATCCATTTATTCCCACAATGAAAAGCAGAGCTGAAGGGTTTTAAGTATTAGAACAGCCCATCAAAACCCAGAGTGCATTAACAGACACAAGATTATCCACTCTGTTTGTCCACAGAGTGCAGCAGTGCTCCATAAACCAATACAAATAACACACAGAACTAATTCAGCTCCTTGTCCACAGATGTATCCAAGTGTCACGGGAAGCCAGACACAGGCTCCATAAAATGCAGCTTTGAGACTCTTGCCCAAGCCTCCTACAGATACATCAAATTGGGAAAACATAACGGGAAAGGTGAAAAAGTAAATTATGATGAATGAAAGAGAGCAATCTACTGGAAGGGAGGGGAAAATCTGTTTACGTACGCTGATACAAATCTAGCAAAACTTCATCAATTTTGGAAAAATCACTACCAAAACTGTGTTATTTCTCAGTATGCAGTACTCAGAAAGAAAAGGCAATCCCAAGATAAACTGTATTATTTTGATTAAATTTGAAATTTAAACCTTAGTATTAAATTTAAGGTATTAATTGAACACAGTAGATATTAATACAGACAAGTGTTTCACAAAAACCAATCACTATTTAGCATGGACTTTCTGCCTTAACTTTCTTTAATCAATACTCTCATGCCTCAATAGAAATATCTCTTTTTAGAAAATACTATGGTCCAAAGCAAGAAACCAGTTATTGGTTATTTATGGATTATCAATACACAATCAGATCCTGCCCCTTGGTGTGTACCTGCAACACCTGAATTCTGTCAGTCCCATCTATTGGATGTTCTGGTCAAAAGTAGAGAACACATCAATAATCTCCACAGTTGGCAGAACAGTGGACAGAGTAAAGTTTAAATATTTATTCTTTCACCAAAATCTTTGAACGTTAGCGCAAAAATCTTTTTAACAGGAAAACAATTCTTTCTTTGCTAACTGTGGGATCTTCAATTGCTGGCAATGTTTATTTGTGCTACAGCGTTCCAGAACACATCCAAGTTTTTTTAAATTAGTGTGAATTTTTTTAAAATTTGCTCAAGACGTTAGAAGCACAAGTTCCAGATNGCAGCCTCCCACATCATCCTCAAGTTAAGGAAAGGTTACATGTTTTTGCTAGTTAGGAAGTGTGTAAGACCTGCAGTTGTTTGGGGTACAGGTACCTTGGGGACAGGTTTTCCATCCACACATCACATCCTTTTTCCTTTAGCTTGAAGTTGAGAGACAACAAGAGAGGGTTTTTTCCACAGGGGAAAAAGAAAATCTCTGTACACCCTACATAGAAAATAGAAGAAATCCGATTTTCTCATATATAGCTGAAGAGGCTTTTAAGAATTCCATGAGCTTTTCAAGAAAGGATGTTTTCTTAAATATTACCTGTTCTCCACTATTGGTAACTCAGTTCTAAGCCTGAATGGGACTAACCAGTTCAACAACGACCACTGCAATTTACAGAAAAGCGAAGAGATTATTCTCAAAACTAACAAGGAAGACACACACACACAAAATCCAACCCTCTACACAACTACTACAAAGGCAAATTGTACTGCCTGCAGCTTTTACTTTGAAGGTCAAATATTCTCCAAGTCATCAAAGAAATTGCTCTTCAAAAGGTGAGAATAACAGTCCCTGTGTACAGAAATGTTCTGCCCAGCTATTTTGTGCAGAGAGGCCCAATGATAGCCTTTTCCATCCCTAGCTGGGAACTGCAGGCCAAATGTCATGCTAAGATAATAACAGGCTGATTTCAGAGTATCGAGAAGCAGCTTGAAAGTGAAAAACAACTTCCAGAGGATGAAGAAATGGCAGCGTTTCCGTACAACTGCAGACCGAGATGATTTAGAGGAGAGAGCAAATTATTTGCAGCATCTTTGTTCCTCTAATTTATCAATCTGTAATTACTGTCATTGTCATAATAATTTGTATTGGTTGCAATTTGTCCAATTAAGAAAGAGGCAGATGCCAAAACCCAAATTACATAATTACAAGTAAGAGGGTTACTGATGTGTATGCTCCCGTTTGCCATGGTCCTTAGAGTGGACAGCTTCTCTTCACCTCTGTCGAGGCAGAATTTCACATCCTTCTAATATTTTTCCCCATAAACAAACACTAATCAACATGCAAAAAAGCTCCCAACTACTGAAACTGCTCCATTGTGTCAATGTTAATAATGGTGACTCTTAGTATACAGTTTTCTTGAGCAGTTAAGAAAAGTTAAATTCAAGAGAAAAAAATAATAATTAAAAAATTAGGACTCTACTGACACCTTCATTTCCACTAAGTTTCCACAGTTTTTCCAGAGAAATTTTCCTGACTGATTGTGGAACTCAAAGTTTGCACATCACCCTTGAGGTGCTGGCTCTCAGGAATGGCTGACACAGGCATTCCTATACCCAAGTGCAGGTTTTTGGTGGGAACACAATAAAAAGCTCACCAGCCTACTCCTCAGCATTTCTCTTCCATACCAACACTGTCACCATCCATTCACATCTCTTAATTAACATTCTCATTTTGCATTAGTGATAGAGTGTATTCAGGACAGATGAATAAATGCTTGAGCTCTCCTTGATCTTACACCACCGCTGACCTCCAGATCTTGGTCATGTTTTCACTTTCACCCCTGCTATGAAAAGCAGAAAAGGTCAAAGACTATTTTGCCTCTCAATCTCACCCTGATTTCTTGGCACACAGGGAAATTCTGGGGCTGCACACTCTTGTTTACAGCTTACAGTTCTCCGTAAGCATCAGAGATGTTCTTTTCCTTTCTCCACCCACAATTAAGAGGGAGTCAATGCAATTTACCTCACTCGTCCCATATTTCCACAGTGAAGTGACTCACTTGAGAGCAAATATTTTCTCCAAACCAGATCATGCAGAAGACAAATGCTGTTCTCCCAGTGCTGCTGTTAGAAACAGATTGAAATTGGACTGAAGGACTTGCCTGTGGTCACAGCACCACAGTATGTTGTGGTTTCCATCATTCTTGGCTTGGCTTCCTAAATACCTTGTTTAAAATATCACTTCCATATCTCCCCCCAATTAAGTTTATAAATAACTCCATCGTACAAAACGAAAATGTAGATTTTTGGAAATTCAGCAGCTCACAGGCATTTACAACTCATTGGCATGTGGACTGGTTTTCGGCTTTTCTCGTAATCCATTGTAAATACATGGATAATTCCATTCCTTAACACCCCCGTTTCACACTGTAGGGGCAAAGGTCATCACATATTTTGTCCTGAAATATTTTCATTTTGTGTCCTTTTCACTCAGTAAGTAAAGCAGTTAAAGAGCCCTGCAGGAAGACACTGCTGACTTTATTTACTTTCTTATTTATTCTGCAGCAGCCAGACACATGCCTGTTTGCACTGTTCCTGAGAGCTGTTCCTGCTAAAAGGTAATCTAATTGAGCCAGAGCCTTCAACACATCAAGCAGATGGCTATAAATAATGCAAAGATGCTGAACTTAGTGGAGCCATCACAAAAAACATTCACACCAGTCAGCCCAACTTGTTAGAACATCTTTAGTCCGAGTCACGCTATACACATCTTTACAGCTAACTCAGGAAATTCGAGATTCATTTGTCAATGTAGGAAATTCTTCTTTGTCCATCTGTAAAGCAAATGCTGTGTGCACTTGTAAAGCCCCTTAACGTTCTGTTTCTACTTACACTGCTTTGAAAGACTCGTGCTGAATACATAAACTGGGAAGTACTGGGCACTCAGGAAAAAAAAAACCAAACCACAAAGCAGCTAAACCTGTACACTTATTACTCTGCAGATTATCACGTGATTGCTCAAAGAATGAGATTTTTTTCCTTTCTTTTTCAAGACAGAGATCACAGAGGTGTATGATATGGGAAAGGATTTGTTTGCTTCAGTGCTAACTTCCCAAGCTGCTGTCTGTCAGCTCCTCAGCGTGGATTCTTATGCAGAAATTCTGGTTTTAGGGGGGGAAATAAAAATCTGAAGAAAAAGGACAACTATTGGGACTTCTATTTTTCCGCTTGAGCTAATAAGAAAGTCTGAAGGTTTATATTCCCCATTCTTTTATCACTTTCTTCTACTATTTATGTGTGTGTCTCTGTAGCACACTTTTAAGAGTGGCAAACAGTCCTACAAAATTCAGCTAGCACGTCAGAGTTACTCCTGCATTTTACCTTTAAATTGATTTCAGTAGCAATCTTTTCATTTGAATAAAAGCTTGCTTAGCTCTTTTGCAGAGAAAAAGCCCAAAGAATCAAGCATCCCTCTCCACTTGCAAAAGACTTTATAAACATATAAAGATAGTTCATCTCTAAAAAATAAACACTTTAGGAGCCATTTAAAACCATTTCACCACTTTTTAAAATGTGTGTTTTCATAATCTGCTGCTTGTACAGAAAGCTCACATGTAAAAGAAAGTGGAAATTCGTGTCATAAACATCAAGTCTTTCAGGTTTCCACCAGCTACAGAACAAAATCAGCCTTAAGTCATCAACCATCACTTACCCCCGGCTTTATTTTAGAGGAAGTTTGGGATTCATACTTTCAATAAACTCACGCACTAATCACCTCAAAGGAAAACTACAAATACATTAAGCAGGCTCCATCTCTAACCTCCACCCTCCCAGCAGAAGCAGCCAGAAGTAAACCTCTGGGAGAAGGATATTAGTCTACCTCTTGGCTTCAAGCAAGCCTGCAAAAATCATGAGATTTAAGGGAGCTGGGAAAGCACTGACAGGAAATATTAGCAGGAATGACAACACTGGGAAAAATAACACAGGAGATAGAGACAGCTGATGCAAGTCATTCCTTTTACAAAGTAAGAGAAGCTTTTCATTAGCTTCTTATTTTCAGATATCAGATAAATAGAAATAATTTTTTTTCAAATATTTTTTTGTCTTTCCATTCCTGTAATTACATAGTTGTTATTTTAGCATTTGGGGAACAACCCACAGAAATTATTAGCCCATACCACTTTCAAGTGACATAAAACACAGCTCCAGTGCAGCCAAATCCTCACACCAAGGGAAGCAGTGCCAGGCTTTGTACACCCACTATAAAGCAACCCAAAGTGCCACTCCAAGCAAGGTAAAGCAGACAATTTGGTTTCTGTTAACTAACATGTATCTACATTTATTTATACATATATATTATATAAGTACCATATTTTTTAAAAGAATACAAGATAGCATGGATCAAGGAGGGACACGAAATCGGATTAAAAAAGGGAAAAAACTGAATAATTGGTGACTGTCTACACAATGCCCATTTCTTCTGATACTAGTATAAATAATCTGCATATTAATTAAAGCACTAAATGACTGAAGCAAAACCCGTTACTTTTGCAGGCACGGAGACCTGCCTGCCATCGATGGCTTCCCCAGCACCTGCCTTGTACTTGTTTTCCCTGCCATTAACTATGCTCCAACACTGCTGTAAGTTATATTATAACTAAACAAAAAACTGCTTAAAGGGAAGAATGGCAAGTGCTTGGCTTTCAAGGAAAAAAAAAAAGCCTTGCAAGAAAACTTTCTAGACCATTCCAGAAGAAAGCTTCTGAAAGGGCAAAAATGAAGGGACACAATGAGGAAATAAACGTAGATAATTTTAAACAAAGAACATTCACACAACAAACACCTACAAAACATTTTTTCAACTACTTCTAATAGGTTTATTTGCTTTTTCTTATTCTTTTTACATACTTAAAATACATTTACTGAAGCATTATGCGTTTTATTTCTTACAGTGATGTATGAGTCTTCTCCAACTCTTTCCCTGAGATATAACTAAAGTGCATCTCAAGTGGTTTTGTGACAGTTTTCACACATTATCAAGTTCTGGTAGTCATATGAATTCTGCTAATATTTAGCTAGGAATATACAATGTAAAATTATTTCAGTATGAATCATGCCTTAGCGCTCCGCATAAACATCCCTGATGTTTCACATTTGCATCCTCTACTTATGGCTCTTAAGCTGCCAAAGCATATGGTTTTACACAAGATTAGAGACAGATTTAGAGAGATACAGGGTACATCCATCTACACCACCTTACGCCAGTATTACTTAATACCAGAGATATTTAAGGAAAAAATAACCAAGTTTTAGCTAGAAAATAATATGCCTTTATTAGGGTACCTAGAGAGGCTCACAACCCTCACCACCAATTGCTGTGAGGTTCCTTGTGCATCTGGTGACACACAAGCCATTATTTAGCAGAATGTGAGAAAAATGGGAGTCTGGAATGACTCTCCAGGACCTGTCCACAGCCAAGTACAGCCCAGCAGCCCCATGCACCACCCTACATGCAGGCAGGAAGCTGTGCTGGGGACTTGCACACCTCCCAAAAAACTTGGCAGATGCAGCACAGAGCCCTGAGCTGCTGTCCCTGCCACTGCAGAACGCAAGTCTTACCCCCAGGAGTGGCAACCGGATCCAAGGTTTGGGAATTCCCAGCCTAGAGCGGGCTATGGAACTGTATGCCCTCTCTGCAAAACACTGGGAGTTACATACGGATGGGACACTGAATAAAGGAGGCTTCAGGCAAACCTTTGCAAACATCACACCTGCAGAGCGACCAGCATCGCCATGCAATGCACTTTCTAATTATTTCAGAGGACACTGACTCAGTTAAAATACAAACTAAGACTCAGTTCTATGCAGCAAGTGGGAAAGTCTCTCCTGTTGCAACCCCAAAGAGCAGCTGGGTCACACATCTGCCTGCCAGATGCTGAGCAAGTGCTCTGACACCATCTCCTCACCCTCTGCCCTGCAGCAGGTCTTCTCAACACAGCCGCAGTGGCTTTGGTTTAAATTTGGGTAAGTCCTCAGACACTGCCCCCTGCCAGAGACCAACTGGTTTCCTCCCCCAGGATTTTGCTTGGTTTTCCTGGGCAGCCAAAGCAAACCTGGCAGTGCACCAGCGGTTTCCTTCCCTGAGTACAAACAGGGCCAAAGTTAATCATGATCTATCCTAGCAAAAAGTTACAGTTTCAGCAGCACCAGCAGGAAGAAAAGGAAGGTGTTTTACACCTATTACATAAAAAGAGAATTTTAAACCTTAAGATATAACATGTGGTGTTCAAGGAAGCCATAATATTCAACCTACCAAGAGTTTTAACCTATTTAGACTTAAAGGCACCATACTGGCACTCAGTCCTGCTGACCCCAGTGGCTGCATTTCCTTTCAATGTTGGTCCTGTCCCCCACTGCCCAACCAAGCACATCTGGATTTCTCAACCCTGGGCAAGAAGCAGAGCAAAGCCAAGTAGCCACTGAAGCACTTCCAGGCCAGTAACCCAAGAACATTATGTTGTTGAAATTGCCAACACATGACCACAAATTCAAGTAACTTCAATACATGCAGAAAACGTGGCAGTACTGCAACACAAAACTCATCATTTGTTTCGATGACCACACAGAAAATACTCATCATTAAATCAGCAGGCATTACCCAAAGTCCCCATCATCCTGTGAGCAGGTGGCAGCAGGTAACACAGCCTGGGTGATCTGATTCAGCTCAGTTATTTTTTTATTCCCCTTGACGCTTCTTAGCAGCAGTTCAACAGTTTAAGAGAGAAGGGACACACAATTTCCAGAACACTACACTTTGAATCTGTCCTGGAATGAATAACTGCATAGAAATTTAGAAAATGAAAAATACTGAGCCAGCCTCATAGATCTGTAATTGAATGCCCCACAATGGCACAAGTTGGGCAAGTCAGCCATAAATTTTTACACCTTAAGCTTTCAAGTGGCAGAATGGAGACTTGGGAGGTATTTCTGGTTCCATCTATCCATCAGGCAGCTACAATTTGCATTAGTCTAACACCAGGAAGATTCAGCCCAGTGAGACAGCAAATTGATGCTACTCTAAAACTCTAAAGCAGCACCAGAATCAACACCATCCCTTGGTACCCAACACTTCCCTCCCTAAATCCCAAGCTCCCACGATTTCCTTACCACCAACCACAATAACCACCCAATGGGCTGCCAGGGTACACAGAGCACCACTCCTGGTGTGCAAAATAAAACATTTCATTAACCTACAACCAGAGATTTATGAAAATCAGTGTCAGAATGTCACTGCAAAATGTCTTTTTCATTGTCCCTTTCCCTACTCCTGTATCCTTGGATACAGCAGTCAATTATTCCCAGGTTTTTTTCATTTCCCACTGCCCAGCCTTTCAGGAAAGGAACACTGTACCCTACAGCACTCTCTTCTCTGCAAGTCAGGAGTTTTCCTTTGTCATAGATCATTTTCAGCAAGCAGAAAGCATTACTTTGTTCTAATGATATTCATGTCCAGGGCAACTGTGTTTCAATACTGATTTTCCCAACAACCCTAAATAATGTTGCCCTATTAATAACACACTCATAAGGCTAAATGCATCTTCTTCAGGCTAACAGTTACAATGATTACAACTATCTACAGATCCATAGTCCAATTACACTTTATTTAACCACAAGGGTTATTATACGGGCAGCTCTAGAGAAAGAAAAACATAATTTCCTTCACCTAATTATTAAAAAAAAGCAAAACCAAACAAACCACAAACAAAAAAAAACCCACCCCCAAAACCAAATAAATAAACAAAACAAAAAACACCAAAGCACCAAAACCACTTCTGCATTCTTGTATTCAGTTTTTGTTTTACAGATATGAATCACAGACTCATTAAGGTTGGAAGGGACCTCTGGACATCATCCAATCGAACCCCCCCTGCCTAAGCTCTTGCAGGAGGTTTCTATGTTCACATGTCACACCTACAAACCAAGGAGCATAAGCACACTGACATAAAGTCCAATACTGAGTTATTTTATAACAGAAAATTAGAACTAAAAAATAACCCAACCAGTCACTGGTGGCTCTTGGCACCCTGAGGTCACCATCTGATGACTTGAAATGATGACTAAATCTAAACTAAACAAATGACTTCCTAATTACCCGGGGTATGAACAGTTTTGATCCTCTCCTGTACCACCCCCCTGAACTGATCACATTTTGCACAAGCACAGGTGATGATGCTCACCAGGAGCATCCCCTTATCTGCTTTGAAATTTTCCCAGTCATCCTCATCCAAAAATCTACAGCCCACCTGTGCCCCTCTGCAGAAGATGCTTAATGCCATGTTCTGTTAGGTTTAAATGTTCTGCTAATCAGGCACTAAGGAGTTATGTCCGGGCTGATTGCAGGTCATTAACGAACAAGAATTGCATTCAAGGAGATGAGTTATTGAACTCCAGTATGATCAGTGTTGCAGCTAGAACAGGTCTGTCCTTCTGTAAGGACAGGCCAGAGTTTTGACCCTTTAGACTATAAAATCTTCCAGGCATTGTCACCTCTTTGACAGCTATCTTTATGACAGTACTATGTTAAAGAGCCAAAAACCGTACCAGAAATCGTTCAGAGTTTTATTAAATAATGCAATTTTACAAATTGCCTCTTTTTAAATCTCTGAAACATGTTCCTCAATGATTTTTTTTCCCTTTATTCTGAAGAAGACTCAATTATTACATCAAAGAGAAGGCTAATGTGAAAATTAAAACAGAAAAAGTAATTTAAACAGGAAACTGGCAAAAAAAAAAGAGTTGCAGGTGGTAATAGATTACATTACATTTGTCTTCTATGAGATGAAATGAGATATGGAGACCTCAAATTTAAAA
Organism: Pachycephala philippinensis; assembly: GCA_013397055.1. Lineage (NCBI taxonomy): Eukaryota > Metazoa > Chordata > Aves > Passeriformes > Pachycephala > Pachycephala philippinensis. The sequence goes on along the minus strand of VWZT01007191.1, from coordinate 1,234,625 downwards.
AAAAAGTATATACACTGAGTGGTTTATGGGAGTAGAAAACAAGCTTTTGGTCTAATGCTCTGCTGAGAATCAGGACTTTTCAAGCTCACTCAAACACCAGCAGCACTAAAAGGAAAAGGTTTCCTACATGGGACTGTAATCACTAACTTTATTCCACTGGAGTCAGCAGCACAGTTTCCATGAGCTTGCTGCAGCCCAGCTCAAAGTGCAACACCCAGACTTTGGATAAGGAGTTCCAGAGAGCAGGAACAACCAGATGCACCTGCACCATCCATCTGCCTGCAGCTCTGCACCCTGACAAGCTTTAATAATTGATTTTTTTGGTGATCTTTATTTCTGAATGACAGCCTAGCAGTGGACTGACATTCACAATAGTTCAAAAAGATGACTACATAGCTTCATAAATGCTAAAAAAAATTAATTTATGGGAGAAAAAAAGTCTTATACAGTATGTCCAGCCTTTTATAGAAAGCACAGAGAGGGGTGAGCAGAGAACAGTGCCTGTCACTCCCACTGCAATTACCAACCCTGCCAGAGTCCCATCAGCTTAAACACTCCAGGGTGGTGGTGAGAATCTTTTCTTTTGACACACAACTTGTGTCATTTATTGACCAACGCTGAAGGAGTCAGAAACTTAAATGAAAACCTTGAGAAATTGGTATTACCAGCTTTGCAGTAAGAAAGGAGGAGGGTGGTGAGGCAAACTGCACAATCTGTAAATGCATCCTGCATTCTGCAAAGTATGTAAGTGTTTTATGATGCTCGAGCATCAAATTCACATCAAGAATAAAATAAATAACAGACTCAGAGATATCCTTTATATATTATGGTGCACACAACGGTGCCCAGGTGCTGCATTTTTTAATGTAGGTAAAAATATTTAAGTATTTTTAAGTATATTTATCAATATTTATATAGTGTATACTTATGTGAGATAAATATACATATGTATGTCTTAGAGGGTTTTTTTTTAAATCTTGGATTTTTTCCCTCATTTTTTTTTAAATTGTTCTTTGGTCACTAAGACACACAAAACCACTTACCTCACCAAAGCCCTTAAAAATCTCAGAAGTTCTGAAATACTTAGGTCCTTGAACAGAAAATGAATAGCAGTATTTTATTAGACAGAAAGCCAATCATAAACAGTGACTGAACCTGCTGGATCAATTGCACAGATTGGTCATTAATCAGAGGAATCCATCTATTGTCATGTTCATAGGATTCTAATAGAGACAAAAATAAAAAACAGGGCGCACAAGGATCTTGATTAATTACCCTTACTGACAGTTCCTCCAATATAAATTTTATTTGATGACTTTCAATATAGCCCACCATCAACATGGTGGTGCTTTCATACTTGTATTTTTGATGCAACTCCTCAGTAAAATAAGTACTATGCCTTTAATTTAAATAGTTCTCCTCCAAAGAACTTCAGAGCAGCAGAGTGAAGCACAGTGACTTTAATACCATCACCACAAGAGAATTAAAATTTCCTTGATGGTGTAAACAGACTTAATCAGGCACTGTCAAGGTAAATTGTTTCTATGTGGAAGCAATGATACACTGAAAGGCCAAAGTTTATGGTCATTGACTGAGGAACAACCAATTTTATCCTTTCAGCCTTTCTCAGAATTGGGTGGATTTACATATTTTTTCTTAAAAATATTTTCCTTTGCAGAGGAAAAAATATTTCCTTTGCAAATTCCTTTGCAGAGCATTTTTTGTAAGCTTCCTGGAACAGTAATGCTGGCAAAAACCTTCATGATGGACAAATACAATAACTAAAAATGGTCTCATAACGTGCTGTTTGTCTGAAATATTCTGTTCAAATCAAAGATTAATAGGGGGTTTTGGTGGGTTTCTTTTGAGGGTTGGGCTTGGGTTTTTTTCTAGTTATTATTAGTCTAAAATGTAGACTCTCAGGAACAAGTAAAGCCATTTTGTTACATCTTCACAATGAATATTCAGCAGCGTTCCTAAGGACACTAGTAAATTCAGAGAACACTTGTAGATTTTGAGGGTGTTTAGAGAGATTTCTATCAAACTGATGCCTTTTGTACAAATTACTTTCATATAATTCAGTTTTTTGAATTCCCCTTGACACAGGGCAGTTTAACTCATTCTACAGCAAGTTCTTAATTATTCAACAGCTGAATAGAGCACATTTTGTACATACCAGTACATCTGCAGCACTCAGATAAGATCTAAGTTCTGAGAGATGATGTGAATTGCAAGATTAATAAAATATTTTTTCTGGTTTTTTTTGTTTGTTTTTGTTTTTTTTTCTTTTGTTTGGTTTTTCTTTTTTGACTTGCTTTATTTCAGCCCCTTGCCTTCAGCATGTGCTGCCAGTTACCTGATAGCAACTGAGTGGCTCGAACCACGTTCCATCACCATTTCTGTCTGTTTCTAGAACGGGACACAACTCACTCCCCTTGTCAGAAGGGTCCTGGTGATGGTCACGGTTTTGACATCAAAAAGCAACATAAATACTCACAAATACCATCATTCTGCAGTTTGAAGACAAGCATAACACTGCTAACAACAGCAGACAGCCCAAGCAGCAGAGCACGGTCCCACCACAGTGAAACAAGACTTCAGCACGACAAGGGCTGGATTGCCACACAAGAGCAAGAAATTCTGGCACACAAGTCCACTGCATATAGAAGATCAGATCCTACCCAGAGAAGCACATTTTAGCAAAATAGAGAAGGGTTTAGGAAATCAAGAGAGAACTTTTCCAATATTCCAACTTTTAACATGAGCTTTCACAGTAGGTTCCTCAGACCATAGACAATGACTTGTTTGCCTAATTTTTCCAGCCTGCTGCATATCAGAAATTCTATTGTTAATATTCAACTATATTGTCTTTGATGTGACAAAGAAGTATGGTGTGACAAAACTGTATGGACCTGGGTATTACAAAACCCTTTACAAACACCACTCAAGGTGTACTGGACATGGAGCAAGTGAATAACTTGTATTTAGTTTCACTGACAACCACAAGGATTATTGCGCTCAAAATTAAACACTGCTTAAGAGCTTTTCTCATTGCAGCTAAATACAAGTTAATACGACCAAAAAGCATCCACAGCCTCCTGCTTTCCTCCTGATACGAGACTTTTTACAGCAAAACTAAGTAAAACTGCTGCAATTTCACGGAAGTTTCAAATGCTTAAAACTGGATTAATGTCACTGGGGAAAAAAAGTCACAAAGCAAATTATTCACACAGTAACATTTAGTATAACACCATTTTAGAAGCCTTCTCCTCCAAATGGAAGTGTGCCACTGCACAAATAAATAACTTCAAAGCTGGTTGGGTTGGAAGGGTCCTTAAAGCTCACCAAGTTCCAACACCCTGCCATGGGCAGGGACATCTCCCACTAGACCAGGATTCCATGAGGCTTGAGGATGTGAGGCTGCTCCTCTCTGTCTATAAAAGGTCTCAATCCACTCAGTATTCCTGGGTGGGTGGTCTGGAGCAGACCCCCAGTACAAATCAGCAGTGAACCTGACTGAGCTGGTGAATAAAACACCCTTTTTTAAGCAGATCCACAAATCTTTTACTGCAGTTGATAACAGGGGCAGACACAGCTCAGAAGTCTGACAGCTTTTGGTATCACTCACTCGTTAATGCATACTCCATTTTATCCAACTTTTCCTTTTTTAAATGTAAAAAAGTACAGGAGATTTTCACCTTACCCCTGGGTAAGCAGGTCATTGTTTCTAACTGATTTGCAAAAGTAATTCTGAATGCACCCATAATCATCAAGAACATTTTATTTAGGCAGAGCTGAACCGCCTGATATGAGATAAGCTCGATGAAACAACCGACACAGATAACAGCAATGTTATTTTGGTCAGTGGCATAAGGAAACTGTCAAGAGAATTAATCAGCCCAGGGTATTTATTGTAAGTGAGAACCATGCTGCATTCTTGTTTTCACACAGCTGCATTTTTGTATTCATTCATTTATTTCTGGAAGCAAGTTGCAGGCTAAAATCCCAGGTCAGGAAGAGGCCGAGACACTTGGAGTGATACGGATGGGAGGACCATGAAACCTGTCCTTGGGGACTGTGACCTGCCACCACAGCAGCCTTCACACCAGCTGTGCAAGTACAGGGACATAAAGCCAAAAAAACCACTTTCAGAGCTCAGGTAAGTTGCTCACTGCATGCTAAACACTCCTAACTCCTCTCTTCAGACTGCCTGGAATACACGTTATCAGCAGAAATGTAGAATATGATGACAGAAATCACTTTCCATGTGATTTCAATCATGCTGCTAGTAAATACAGAAGACCTCCTGATTACTCAAACTCATTTTTCTATTTTCAAACACTGAACAATTCCCTTTGAGCCACTCAGCAGGGCAGAAACACACTTCTCCTCCAGTCAAAGGACACCTCCACCTACGAGGATCCTCCAGAGGTCCCTTCTCAGCAGAGGAAGCCCCTCTGTCCAGCTCTGCTCCACATTTTCTCAGGAGTGACAAATACAAAACTGTATTGTTGGTAGCCATCGAGTTTCCAGTGACAGCCACACAAGCCCAGTATATTCAGGGACAAAAAGCAGCTGCAAAAACACTGACCTGTTACAGGAAGGGCAAAATGATTTGTTCCCGTAACAGAATTAGGCTCCATCCTACTTCCCAGCACCTTTAAGTAATGCAGGGCACATTTTTTTTCCTCCCTGTAAGAATGATCGATGTGTAACGTGGCCAGAAATGTTTTCTGCTGTTCTAACTGCATTTTCTTTCTTACCTCACACAACACTTTGTCCGGAAGGGATGGATAAATATTTGTCGTGGCCTCATTCCCAATGCTCCCACACAACCTAAAAGTTTTTAAAAGATTAAATCTTGTGTTTTCTTGTGTAATAATTAACGAAAAAGGGTTGGTTTTTTTTTTCCTGCTTCTGTATTCATTGTATAATTACAAAACAAATTACGTAATTCCACACATATAAAAATCCTCTGATGTTATTTTACTGGTTCTGCCAGTGAGGATTTGAATAAGAACAGGATCACAGCTAATGAAGTCAGCACTAAAACCCTCATATAATCTTTCTGAATACCCACGAACTTCCATATGGAGTAAAAATAAATCATTTTTATGATTGGTTTCTGACACAGTTAGGAGAAATATAAAACAAGACACAGCCAAAAAAATAACATGAGAATTATGAAAATATGTGAAGTGTATGATGTGACACTAGGATGGGAAGAAACCAGTAAGAGATGAAAGCAGTGTAAAAATGTACCTTTGGGTTTATTAGCGACAAAGTTTGTACAGTGCACTTAAAACTAGTTACAAAACTCTGTGGTACTGAAACAAAGATTTAAAATCTGCTGTGCCTGCAATCTGTCATAGGCTAAACTTAAGACCAAAGATTTGCAGCTTTTTTTCTCTTTGTCGGCCCATTAGTAACATACCAAGGAATAAAAACGTCTTGGTGAAAAAAAAGCATTTTTCTTTAGGGAAATTATTCTATTGTAGTTCAGTATAATGTATTTCTATGCTTACAGTCAGAGAATCACAGAACGGTTTGGGTAGGAAGGGGCCTTAAAGCTCATCTCATCGCAACCCCCCTGCCATGGGCAGGGACACCTTCCACTAGACCAGGCTGCTCAGAGCCCCATCCGAGCACTTTCAACGTGCAGAAGGAAATAGGAGCAACAGGAAGAGGCAAGAGTCATGAGCACAGTGAGGATGAGACACCCACGAGACAGCCAAAGAGCATTCAGTCACCTCACGAGCTGATAAACCTAGTTACTCACAGAATCACAGAATATCCTGAGTTGGATGGGACCCACAAGGATCACTCAAGTCCAGCTCCTGGCCCTGCACAGGACACACAGCTCCAGGCCATTCCCTCGGGTCCTGTCCCTGGTCACCAGAGAGCAGAGATCAGTGGCTGCCCCTCCACTTCCCCTCAGGAGGAAGCTGCAGACCCCAATGAGGTCTGACCTTCCCCTCTCCAGGCTGCACAGACCAAGTGACCCCAGCCACCTCTGGGATGGCTTCTCCTCCAGACCCTTCACCTTCTTCACAGCCTCCTTTGGACACCCTCTTGCAACTCTGTACCTTTCTTATTTTGTAGTGCCCAACNCCCTGGTCACCAGAGAGCAGAGATCAGTGGCTGCCCCTCCACTTCCCCTCAGGAGGAAGCTGCAGACCCCAATGAGGTCTGACCTTCCCCTCTCCAGGCTCCACAGACCAAGTGACCTCAGCCACCCCTGGGATGGCTTCTCCTCCAGACCCTTCACCTTCTTCACAGCCTTCTTTGGACATTCTCTTAGAGCTCTGTATCTTTATTTTGTAGCACCCAAAACCACACACAGGACTCAAAGTGATCTCGAGTTTCTGGAACAGATGACAAAATGCTCAATTCTCCTGCTGAACAACCTAAGGCAGAAAGCTCTGGGTGTCCCCAGCCCCAACTTTCCTTTCCTGCTTCCCCACATCAACACAGAGGTCCTGTCACCTCTGGATAGAGGGATGGCTCAAAATCAGTAGTTAATATCCCGTGTTCACACTGCTTTTACACACTGCCATTGCTCTCGTTAGTCATCGGAGGATTACATTAGAAATTTCTTTCCTGTAATGGTTTTAGGCTTTACCCTGGAATTAACTGTCTCTATAAAAAAGGAAGTATTAAAAAACATTTAACAGCTGGATACAACATCTGCCTTTCCTAGGTCATTAGTACTCCAGAACAGTTAATTTATGAGACGCCAAGGTTACAGAGACCGACAAAATAAAAGAATCACACTTCTCTCTAATTTCAACCTTGTCTGTCAAGTGTCCCAGTTAAACAAATTGTCTTTTTTTTTCTCATTTTTTAAATGGAAGTTATGCCAAAGGGAAAGAGCCATCAACTCTTCAACATTTCAGCAGCTTTGTCACAATAACAGGCCATTTTTCTTCAGATTCCAATTGATGGAGTTCTATGATTTTTATACAGTATCTTCATATCTCAGATTCGTGTAAAGTTTAAAATATGAACCTGGAGGGTTAAAATATAAATAAGAGAAGCACAAAAAACTGTATCATGCAATATACACACGATCTCTTTCTTAACCACCAAAACTTAAGGCACTCAAGATTTCTTTGGGATATAGTAGGTATTTTCTGAAGATGTATGTGAGGCAGGCAGCACTCAGTCCCACGCACCAGTTTCCTTGCTTTGAATATCTGGACTCTGATCACATAGTGGCACTCAGTCTTCATTACCAAAAGTGACAAACCACCTGGCAGTTCAGCAATGGTTTAGGAATATGAACTCCTTTTTACTCATTAATAGACTTTCAATAGTCAGCATCCACTTTCAGATGAAAATTATCATCAAAATCCATGAGTCTGTATAAAAAGGTGATGTGACTCCTGCTTTCAAAATCAAAATAAACATAATTCTATAAAGAATAAAAAACTTAGCCTGAAAAGTGCAATTTAACAATACAGCCAAAAAATAATTATTTTGAAACAGTCCAATTATACACTCAATAGGGAAGCACTGGTTCCAATTTACAATGAAGCATCTCTGGTCTCAAGATCAGAATATTATACTACTGTTGAAATTCCTTCCCTGTCAAAAGTAAGAAATTCAAGTCTTTTCTTTTCATGGTTTGAAATCTAAGTCTGAAAGTGCTTTGTATTTTTTTTCTGCCCTAATCCAAATTCTAATTACACTGATGTAGGCTGGTACCTTTTACAGGTGTTTCCATTATCAGGGCTTGTTAATAAAATATTCTTTCAAGAACGATATTGGCATGCAGGTTTCTTAGCACAAACAAAACCAAATTTTACAAAACCTGGCATCAAAAGTCACTTCTGCAAAGAGCGAAGGAGATCAAAACCTCATCTGCACACCCACACTCATCCAAATAGATAGTTTTGAAGAAGAAATGAAAGAAGAAGGGCATGAAGCATGTAATGGGTAATTGGCTACAAATTAATGCTCAGGGGGATGCAGAGGAGGCAGGGACCCACACAGAGCCCCTCTTTGTTCCCTCTCCATCCCCTGACTCTGAATGGCTGTGGGTGGGGAGAGTTTCCTCCTGCTCAGATTTCAGTGCAGAACTGGGACCTGCATCTGTTGTGGATTATGGCTGTAACTCACACCTGATTTACCATCACCCAGAGCCTTTGCTGGCTCGGGCAGTAACTCTGTTATCACACCAGCACTGTTATCACACCACACAGAGCAGCACAGCCCCTGGGTGGCACACGGATGGAGCTGGAGCCTCTCTCATGTCCGTGTAACGCTGCCCATGTCACACAGCAGCCGCACTCGTACATAAATCCAGCCTGGGAGCTGCAGGAATGCATCCTGGAACAAAGCACAGCCTGCCCCCAACACAGGGCATCCAGATTACACACCTGGGCTGCAACAAAACTCATCCATAACTTCAGCCAAGAAGTTTTGCTTCTGTTCCTCTACCCTCTGGCAGGCTCTGAAGAATCAGGCTTAGCTCCAGTGTCAGTCCGTCTCCTGAACCAGCTGCAACTCATCATGTGATAATCCCATCCTCAACTGCTAAATCCCTCCTTTTCAGTGCACATTTCCTTGTGTTAAGCCAGTTATTCGCCTGTGGCTCCCTAGTCTTTCAGACTTTCCCAAGACTCACTCTTTTAATATCCAGTATATGTTTTTTCCACACATAAATTAATTGTTTCCATCACTCCCAACATTTTAAACAGACAAACACATACACGTGGCCCAAGATGCATGTTCTAACCCACATATTATACTGAAAAATTCCATTTTTCAACCTCTGAAGCGTAGGGGAGGAGAAGTGTTAAATCAGGTGTTAAAAAGTTGTACATTCTCCTACGATGAGAAGTTTCATGCCAAAATTTAACACAGGGTGCACAAAGTTTTATAGTTATGTTAACAAAGCTGTGAAAACAACTTTTTTCCTGGTGAAAATTGTGAATCACTGACTGTCTTCACATCCTCAAGGCTGATTTGTGTGAACCACAGCTACCAATAGTATCATACACAGTAATATAAATCACATCCTACATTAATATTTATAATATCACTATAAGCTATGTAATTATGTAAGAATGAACACAGCAAAATCAGATAGACTGAGACTTATAAGGAAATTGAAAGAACTCAGAATTTCCATTAGAACGTCAACTTCTTTGTTTTACCTCTGTGTTCCTGCTTTTCTGTTCACATGCACCGTGCTCTAATTTCAATGCCCGAGTAGAATAGCACAGACGTGATGCAATGAATAAGAAATACTGATTTAAGTCATATGTGCAACTCAAACATATCAAGTTATTTTTTTTAAGTTTCCAAATCCTTATTTCTGTTTTTATAATTTACACTGTATGGGGAAATTGTTTTAAAACCAAATCCAGATTTCAGAAGTATATTGAATTAGTATAATACTCACTAAACTCTCCAGTATATTTAACTGGTGTGCTTTTGCATGAGTGTATATACACATGCAGAAAATGCCTTTAAATCCAAACTTTAATAACATTTTCCTAAAAATCACAGAAAATTTTATACTCTGCTATTCCATACAGTAGGTGTTATTCACATTTCTCCTTTGGGAAGTGAGCAGAAATTAAAAAGTCTCCAACAGTATCATGGAGAGACCCTGATGAACTAACCCCTATACCCAGAGGCCAAGGTAATTCCACTGCATTCCTGGAGAATCTGTAATGCTGCACCATCCACTACAGGCAGGAGCTCAACCACCACAACACTCAGCAGCCTGACACAGTAGAGATACTAAGGAAGGGAACCTTATTCTGCAATTTCTTCCATATATTTAATGGACAGTTCAATAATCAACCTCCAATTCTATTTATCATTTGGCTATAAACAGCTACATTTGAAATTATAGATATAATTCAATTCTATCAGTATTTCTCTTCAATAAAAATGAAAATCCCAACCCTAGAAGTCACTGTATTTTCAAACTCAGCTAGCGTGATGTAGGTGGTACACAGAGCAACACCATCAGGAGATTTGAAGCGTACACAAACCACATCTCACGTCTCCACAGAGCACCTTCCACATGGCCATTGATTGTGTATCCAAAAAAAAAGAGAAATAACAACCTTTTTGTCTCTTTTCGTTTCACTGAACTTGGCTGTCTTCCACATTACACTTCGACCACCATTTAAAACATCCCACCTTGTCTACCCAAGGAAATACTGTGCCCTGAAGACTCCAGTAAAACCATCCCAGCCCGACGTGTCAGGTGGCTGAAGGGGCTCACTGGAGAGGATTCCAGCTCCCGAGCGCTGCCAGACACAAGTACAGACAGTTCATGTCACAAAAACTTAATAGAGTGGATGGCCCTGGGTGCTTAATACAAGCACTGTCAGGGCATCTAAGCAAAAAGTCTCAGCTGTCAGCGCTGACAAGTGCGCAGAATTATTTGTCACACTTGCCTAGATAAGAGACCAGTGGAGTGGGGTATGGTGAGATTCCCATACACCTCCACACTCCAGCCCCAGACTGCAGGCATGTGCTTCCCTCCAATTCCCTGGCAGCATAATGGAATCTTTCTACAAGGCAGTGTGGCTAAAATGGTATTCTTACATGTAACTACACAATCCTTCCTTTTGTTCAGTGTTTTACCTCTTAATTACACAGCCTCAGGCTTCCCCTTCTCATTTTCGGACAGAATGCAAGTCCCTGAAAAATCTCCAGGTCATTAGCTAGCAAAATTCATGACATCAATATGTCATACTAACCAGCTAAAAAACTAACCTGATGCATCTGCTCTACAATATAAAAGCTTTCATCTGGATATTTCTTCTAACTCTATCAAAAGGACAATCATTTATTATCTTTTAGCACATGTGTACTCATTAACAAAAACCTCAAAACGCTAATTCTTTCATGGCTGGTGTTTACACACCAAACTTCTCATTTTCCAGAGCACTGGATGCATGCAGTCTGCTTCTTAAGGCTATATAGGATCCTCCTACACATAGCAATGGGACCTTAAAATTCTACTATTCCTCATAATAGAAGAGAAATCAATCTTTTTCACTTATTTACCCTGCAAAACCACATTAACACTGAACAGCTATAACCACAAAGGTGCGGATTCCACTATAAACTCATCAATTACCTGAAACTCAAATAAAAATTGTTCAAAATTATCAGTCAAGAACTACAAAACAAACTACTTTGGACAAAAGCCAGGCAGTTCTATGTGATACACAGGTGTTGATCTAGTCCTAATATCTATTTTGCAACCTCAAATAAATTTATTTAATTTCTAACTACTACTGTATTGCACTACCACAGACTTCACAACACCATTTTCTGTTCCATCAGCCTGCTGCAGCTTATCAAATCTAATATGCAAGTTATTTTGGACAAGTATCTTTTTATGGAATGATTCTTGGCAATAAAGCACAGTGGAGATCGGGTTCTCAATAAAGGCCTCCTGATGTTAACATAATGCAATAGCAGCCTCACTAACTCACATCCAGCATCACTGGCCAATGAATTCCCATTCAGACATCTGGGGTTTTTCAAGGGGCTGCCAGGAAAGCGTCGGTGGGTCTGTATCCTCTGTGCTGCTGTTCAGTCCCTTTGCCTGCCTGGTGTACTTGTAAAATCAGCTCTATGGATGGTGGAATTTCTCTTCTGTTTGTATAACACCTTGTAAAAATGGGGGCCTACAGTAGACTAAGCCAAGTACTCTTGATTTTCCCATTACCTAAAAATATTTAAGCTTTTATTATGAAAGCATATAGTGTCACAGAGTGTTTTATAGAATGCATATAAGTAGGCTATACATCTATAATGATTAAGGAACATTGCAGTCAATTCACTGTCTGATATGGAAGATAATGAACGACCTAGAAATGCTATCAGTTTGCAATATTTCTTCTTCAAATTGAAAGAGAGTAGGTTTAGATTAGGAAAAAATTCTTTTCTGTGAGGGTGGGGAGGCCCTGGCACAGGGTGCCCAGAGATGGCTGCCCCATCCCCAAGGACAGGTTGGACTGGGCTTGGAGCAACCTGGGATAGTGGAAGGTGTATTAAGCTGTGGCAGCACAAAATTAATGTCATGAATTTGCAGAATTAAGGCCCAGGGAGCAGAAGGATATAAAATTAGAAATTATTATGAGAAAATTAGAATGACTATGAGAGAACAGTGCATACAGTAAAGGCAGATGCTTTCTAATTCACAGCTGAAAGAGCTTTACAAGTGAGAAGCTAACCTACTTAATGGGTGCTCAAAGGACCTAAAAAAGCCAGCACAGACAGCATTAAATTTCATTAACTCACACTTCCAAGAAAGTTCTGTCACTGTACAGGCAGCAAATCGTGTTTTGAATGCAGTTAATCAGCCATACAATGAGAACTGAAAGGGACAACCATAAGAATAAATGCAAGTAGTATTTCAAAAGCATTTCTTTATAATTCTGGTTTGGAAAAGGACTTACGCTTAAATTCTGTTCACTGATAAGTGAACTCCTCCCTACCCAACCAGTTAACAACGTTGTATCAGACTTCCCCAGGACATATCATTAACTCGATATCAGAGACCAAGAAAGAAGATTACAACATCCCAATTACACAGATATGCAAAACATCAAATGGGCCAAGATAATCACATAATTCAATAGAAAACCAAGAAGGTTAAACCACTAACACTTTAATCCAAAGCAAAGCAACAAAATCAGCATGAAGTTACAAATTACAGGACAACTAAATGTAAACACAAACTGCAGATTTCTGTCTTGTACAAACACAAAAGCCCAACAGCTGCATTATCCCACCCTAAAAATCCTGTCACAAACTCTGCTCAGCCCAGCACAGAAGGGAAGAGCTCAGGGTGAGTCTTCCTCAGCACCTGCCTGCAAGGTCCCCCAGCAAACAGCACTAGGAAAGGCAAGAGTCTGAAACCACTCCTCAGTGTCCCACATCCTATCCCAAATCTCACAAATTCATAATTACTAGAGCATCAGGAGACAAGAGAACGGAGGAATGGCTTACCTGTAAAATGAGAAAGCAGTAACTAAAGCTAGTAATTTCTTCCACTTTTCAATATCCTAGTGATTTCCGAGCTTTAATCAGCCATTTCCTTGCCTAAAATCTGCCATCCACCAAAAGACATGCTTTAGAAAGGAATTTTTAATGCCCTGTGGGACCAAAGTGATACATTTTAGCCCATTTCTTCTTAATACATGTAATGATTTTAATCAAATTTGTTCAGAGGACAGAAGATTAGTTAAAGAAGAGAAGTAACTGGAACATTAAATTAAGGTATCACTGGGAATTAAAAATTTAATTTTCTGTTATTATCAGTGGTATATTATGAATAAAGAACATAGAATATGCAATTAATATGCAACACAATATGAACAGCATTTGAGAAAAATGAATTAGATATGTAGGACAAAAAGGGATGAATTCTTAAACCAAATTCAATTTGCTTTACTCTGATCAATCTTCCTATGGGCCTCTGTTTAAATATTTCCAGGTATGGGAGGAGTCACCACTAAATTCTGATGTATTTTAAGGGGATTAGGGTTTATGTCAGGCAACCCAATTTATTTCCTATACAAATCAAGGCATTACTTCTGTAAGTTGTTTTTGAGCAGATAGCTGCTTCCCACATGGAGCTCCATGGAAAGGACCAGGACAAAGACCAGCAGTTTGTAAGCCAAACAGCAGAACTGTGCCATTAATTAAAAAGTTAAAATATTCTTAAAACATAATCTAAACTCTCAGGTTAAACTGAGTTATTCAGGGTTACTAACCAGTGCACAAAACTGCATTTTCCTAAGTCACTCCCTGTTCTTTGTATGGATATTCTGAGGGAGAAGAGAAGTAATGTTCTACCTGACAAGCAGCACCTTTCTCCTCTAGGTATTAACAAGGGGAAAAGGAAAAGCATCCAGAAAGCAAGACAAATATGCCCCATATTAAAGAAAATCCGCTTGATTTAAAGGCATTTGCATTTACACTTACTTGAAATTATTTTTTCCTGATCAAGACAACTGAGACACTGACAATTTGCTCCATTTCAGCATTTCTTGTGTAACTAATATTGCTAAGGATCTAATTAAGTTTTCCTTAGCTAAGGGTGATTACCACATAGGTTCTGAATTCACAGGTATTTGAAACTCTTTGGAAAATAAGCAGCCAATATAAAGGTTCCTTTTATTGCCACTTGACTCCACTCAGGTGCAACAATGCATAAAACAAACCAAGTGCAGGTGTGTGCACAGGCACATTCAGGCTTTGTGGTGTGTTTGGGAGCCTGTTTTCCTGTCCCATCAATTTTCCTCTTCCCCAGGCGACCAGAATCTTTTAGCACACTGGAGCTCAAACAAAAACTTTATACATGGAGTCCTGTTTTGTATATTAAATATGTATCAAACGACAGAGACAGTCCACCAGCTCTGCAAATCTCACAGGGCTGCAAGAGTCAACTTTATGTATGTGTTAAAGTTTAAAAAGGTTGGGGTTTTTTTTGGTTCAATAAGATAAAACAATGTTACTTTCATCCTTACATGAAACCAGCAATTTTTTCATCAGTTTTTCTAAATACATTAATTTTATCCATCCAGTCTAATTGCATAAATTGACAATTATCTGCTTATTNTGTACACTGCACAGGCCAAAGAATTTAACTCAGCAATTCCTGCATTGAGCCCACATGCATCTGGCTGAGCTAGATCACATCTCTTACAGTGATATACAACCTTGATTCAAATATTCCAACCAACAGCAAACTATAAATTGGTTAATTACTGTTTTGGATCCCTCTGTCTATAGCTGTGACCTTCGGATTCACAAAACCAGGGAACTCATTTATTCCATATACTTAGTGCGTAGGTTGAATTTCCAAAGGTTCAAGTATTTGGTAAATCCTCTCAATTTCAAAAGACAATTATTACTTCATGTCTGTTCTGAGGCCAAATGATGGCCCCAAATTTTCTTCCATGCAAAAGGAAATTCAGTAAGACACTATCAAAGAAGTTCTGGAAACTAGCTAAATTATCCACGAAGAAATAATGTGCAGCAAAAGCAACAAGTGTTGAACACTACTCAACGCCAAATATATACTGGGAGATTATCTTCAGGAGTTCTGCTGCAGCTCAGAGATCAATAATTCTGTGCTTAAGCCTGTCAAGTCATAACACTGCATCTCACACACCACTTTGGAGTGATAACAAAGAAGACACAATTCCAAGAGTCTTGTGAAGAGTTTTCATGAAGGGGGGGCTGTGAAGGACTTTTTTCAGAGATCAGCTACAGTATATATTGAAATACATCTTTTTCTTAAAGAAAAAAACCACTGATACATTTGTAAAATTCCAAGTGCAGGGATTTGGGGTTTGTCTGAAGTTACAAAATCAGTTGCATGTTCTGAAATGAAACTACAGGCACTGTACTTACGTCACACGACCACACAGCTGGGACACCAAAGGTGCTTAAAGAGCCACCAGTTTCTGGAACCAAGTGACACTGCCCTCACATAGTGAGAATCACTTACAGGGTTCTGTTCATTAACTTCCAGTGCAGCAGCTTTGGACAATTCCCTGTTTCATGGCTTTCAGGGAGAGCCACATCTCTCTATAAATTCTCACTTACTTCCTCACAGTCAGAGATGATCTAACCAAGCGTGAGAGCAAGAAGACAATACTTAAATCATATTACCAAAAGTCTTTCTTGGATCAGAAAACCTAAGTTAACATTCAAAGGAAGTCCTTAACAAACAGGCAAAAGAATTGACCTGAAAATATGCCCTTTATTTTACTGCTGTTAGCCTGATGTCTTCTGCCAAAAAAAAAAAAAAAGCTCCTCTTTTTCATTATGCTATAGGCACCTGTTTCTGTATGCTATTCTCTGTGTGAATTTGTGGGTTAAGTCATACTTTACTCCTCCTCAGAAAAGATAAATAGTTCTGATTATTTTTTTTTTTTAAATAAGGGTGAATATACACTGCAGAGACATCTTCTTGAGGAAATTAGATGGCTCTGAAAACTTCAAAAGCAAATTTCAAGCCATAAAGCTTTTATTATTTTAAAGCATTTAGCTATAATTTGCCTTTACCTTATCCCTTACTTCATTACTGCAATTACTTCACATGATCAAGTTTAAGGAAAAAAAAAGCAGTACAGTAAAACTGAAACCAAAAGGCAGCAAAATATTTTCAGTGATTTAAACTCTGCTTTTGAAATTCGTATTCACATATGGTTTGGTAACCTAAGAGCAAACAGGAGATCTGCAGATTAAGAGTATTTTTCTAGGTGAAGCACATTTCAAGGAAAAATAGATAGCTTTTGAGATATTTATTCATTGGGTAACTTTTTTAATTCTTTACTCCTGTTGAGAGCTATAAAGAAGCATGGTGTGTTTAACTGACTAGACAAAGATATCTGCTTACTCAGCCTAAATATAGTTTAAAACTTTTGCTAAACCCAGCTCTTAGAACTCAAGGCCTGTCAGATAAAAAATACTGAATATATTATGGCTTGAGAATAAACCCATACATGGACACTATTTACTTTAAACTACTGAAAAGAGTATTAATTGGTGTTGCATTTGCAGTACAGGTGTGCTACTGGAATGCAAACAAGCACAAATTATGCAGAACGAAGGACAGGCAGTGATTTTGAAATGTTAATTAGAAACACGAGGGATATGAAAGCGTAGTGGAAAAAAAAACCAAATGTGCTGATTGTGAGAAAAAGAGAAACCTGCTACAGCAAAGCATCCAGAATAACACTTTGGGTGAAACCAGAACCATACAGCTGCCAGAATCAAGTGTGTTCATCCCCAGTGCCCACAGAAAACCCCAATCTGTGCAGTGTGCAGGGCACTGACCATCAGGACACTGACCATCGGGGCACCCTCCTGCAGCACAGCACCCACAGACTCCTCAGGCTCATCACAGGCCAACTGCATCTCCCACAGAAACCTCCGAGAGCTTTGTCACTGGAAAGCAACACCAAATAAAGCAACGGCTTCATTCAAATAAACTGTGCAACTCCCACTGATTAGAGCCGTAAGTTAATTAACACTCAGAGCAGTAATACCAGCACATTTGTTATCTAGATTTTTGTGAAAGATGAAAATCAATACCTTAATTTGAAATGTTTAAGATGCAAGAGATACTGTTAAGTAACTTTGCCTCTACAGTTCACTTCTATCAAACTTCAAAGCCACAAGAGCTTTGACACAAAATTTCACTTTTTCTACTCGTATCTTCCATGTATCTTCTATTAAGATGACTTTTTCAAGCTTCAGTCAAACCAGAGAACAAAAAAATCACGCCACACAGAACGTAGAAATAAATCATAAATGAACCTGATTCTAATGCAGCTTACCACAAACTGTAACATCAATTTAATCCCCCCAATATTAATGAAATACAACAGAAAAAGTGAGATAAAGAAACTTCTGGCTGTATCCTCATATGGAGCTCTGTGGAAGAGGGAAGTTCAGATTGAATTGTTCACACAACACACTTCTGGAGTATGGCACCAACAAAAGGAGTTGTTCTGAAATAAAATCCTTAAAATCAAACACACATTGAACTTTACTGACCCTAGTATTTTAAGACACGGGAATCATGAATTTTGTTACATTATCAAATGAGGCTTACACACAGTTATTTCAAATAAAGTCAGTCTTTTAGAATTCAGAATATAGGTTCCAAACACATCTAATTTTATCTCTTATAACTAATGGATCATAGAAGAGTAGTTACTAAACACACTAATGACATTAATGACATTTTAATACAGTCATGGTAATTATAGGAGTCTTACATGCAAAACCAATGGACTATAAAGCTTCATTGTTTCAGTCTGTAATACTGAAATCAGATTATTTCTTTTCTAAATTAACCACCCCAGACTCACCTGTAAAGAAAAGAAGGTTTGTTTTTTTTTTCCTACAGGAACATGAAAAATATTCCTGTGTATACAAATATGCTCTCCTCAATAAAGTCATCCACCTTTCTAGGAGTTGTTTCTCGTCACTCAGGCAGCAGTTTTCCTTACAAAGGAACAAGACAATGACTTCATTTCACCAGTTTTCCATTAGAGGAGGAATGAAAAGGCACCATATGAAATCTGACCCACATTTTCCATCTTTCACACGAGGGTTAAATCTACATTTTGGGTGGTGCAGTACAGCAGCTGCAGATTCAGGCTGACTGTGCCCACCTGGACTGCTGAATGCCAGAGGGCTCTTGCAGCATTCTGTCCCCACTAATGGTGCCACTGAGCCTGGTTCACTTCCTTTCAAACAGGAGACACAAGGAGAAACCAACAGCCTTAGGAGCACACTGATACTCATCCTTCTCTGTATTTTACTCAGATGTTAAAACTGTTTCATTAAGGTTGATTTGCTTGCGTGTGTGTTTTTGTTTCTTTTTAAACAAACATTATTAACAGATCATCCTCACAGCCACACACGCTTTGAGTAATTATGAAATCCTATTTTCAAGGAGGTAACAGTACTGTTAAGACAGCTTTGTAACACTTTGGTTTTAATTTCTTGAGCCAAGTCTAATAAGCCACTATTTTTAAAAGGCATATTTGATACTTTAATACTTATTAGAGCAAAACAATCTGGCAGCATCCCGTTCTTGCACACACACATGCACAGACTAACAGAGCACATCCCTCACCACCTTGGGGCCCTGAACAACAGAGACACTTCAGGCCAAGTTGTAGATACACCTTTTCTGACAAGCCAGAATTGTTTGTAGTAGGATCCCTGCTGCAGGTATGTGCACACCAAACAATGTGAGCAGAATTTCAATGGGGGATGTACAGTAACCCCAGTCACATCAGACCATTTCCTCTCCAAGGAAAATACCAACAAGATTAGAAGGTACAAGAACACGTGTCTTAACACTTAAAAAAAAAAAAAATCAAATTATAAAAAATCCTTAACAATAATAATAATAATGACAAAACACAACCAGTTTTCTGAAGGAATTTTTATGTTCAGATTGAACTGTAGGCTCCAAGACTTCAGGGACCCTTATGTAAAATGGAGATCTATTCTTGAAAGTTACAGTTCTCATAATTGTTCAATATGTCAGACACCAATAACCTGATCCTGGATTTTCAAATGTGTGTGAGTGGAGAACAATGGAGACTATAACTCAATGGGATTTCTAAAAAAAAAAAAAAGCTATGTCAGACTTGGAAAGCATCGATTTGCTCAAATTCAAGCATGCTTTTCACTATGAAACCTGTACCAAGCTCCTCCTCCAAAACAACAAACACAAGAACTGCTGCTTCTCAATCAGAATTTTAAACGTAAAAAGAGGTCTGTGGCTCTGCAAAACCATTACTGCTGATTCTGTATGGAAGGCATTCACAAATCGTGAAGAAGGATTATAATAAAACAAACATTGCATGGATTAACAAGAATTTCAGATTATCAAAAAAAAAAAAGGAAACATTTGAAACATTCAAGAATTACTGTTTTCCCTTTCCTTTGCTTCAAATCCTAGACCACCAATGTCGTGCCTCCATCAGGTACATTTATGTGGGCAAGGACAGAAAATCTCCCACCACAAGTAGCTTCAATGGCTTAGTAAAGCTCAACCTGCCATTAAATGAAGACCAAGAACATAACAGCATTTGACTGCTGTTTTAGCTCAGTGGTCATTTTGAACTTAGCATGTCATACTCTAACACAGGCAGCCCAGAAAAGGCTCACAGGGCCTTCTCCACAGCAGCTAAAAAGACCTGATTTCCATTCCACAGAGTTTACAGCATAAATTGATCTCCACACCACAAGACATTGAAGACGATGCATCAAGGACAAATGTAAACTAAGCAACTTCAGAGTGTTTTATGTTGTTATCCATTTTTCAGGTTAATACGAGATCTTTACACGGGCACATTACTGTGTCTGAGGCCACTGGAGTTACACTGCAGTTTCTTTACCAGATTGCATTATATTTCTTCACAGTTCCTATCTACTTTCAAATTTAAGCAAACCCCAGGGAACGCAGCCGTTCTGTATTTTTGTTGATAGCTTTGCAGCTCTACCCCCATCTCTCTCAAGAGAGCTTGTTAGGTGTAATACCTCTAAGAAAAAGGTTTAAGCAACAGTTTGTTCCAAATCCTGAGAAAAGTAAAAATAATTTTAATTATGTTCTCATTTCCATGCCAGGCCATCTTCTTTACTATGACATCCAACTACATTCTGCACTGCAACAGATTTCGAGAAACAAATGAAAAAACATCCCTGGCTCCTTAAGCTAGGAAGGCAGTTTTATTTATCCAGCAGTAGGTATCTGAAATGCCTATCATAAAAATACTATAAAACCGGTTGAACAGATATTTCTTGGAGCAAAGAAAGGCAAGAGAAAAATCTGCAGTATAGCTTGAAGACAAGTCTTCACAGCTGCATTTGTCAAGCTTCAGCTGATTCTGAATACATCCATTCAGCATAGGAAAAACCCAAATGAAAAACAACAGGAAAAAGAAATATGTCAGGCTGCTTCTATTGGGTTGAAGGAACTAATATCGCTATAAAAGCTATCAAACAAGGTGCTCTCACTTCTTATTGCAAATGTATTCCTACAAACACTGCAGAAGCACCAAACTATTCCAAACTAAAATGCAGAGTGCCACATCCCCTGTCGGCTGCAGTGTCTCTGCCAGAGGCTTCAGTTCTGCCCCAGCCTTTGTTTTATTTCTGCTCATGTCTCAACGTGCACCTGTGAGACAGAACTTTCTGTGCGTTAAAAGGAAGACAACTAATGGATAAATGAATATATGAGCATAGACATAGAAAATTTTTATTAAAAAATGAATTTAGGAAGCCCAAAAAGGAATGCAAGGTGTTAATTGCTTTCACTGTAAAGGCGGGGGGAAAAAAAATACACGACATTTTGGTTTTTTGACATATTTGTAAATGAAGCAATGTGGAGAAGTGTCAACTTACACTTTAAAGGAAAGGTTCCACAGTGATTCACCAACGAAATTGTCTTTCACATGAGGTAAATTGCGCTCATGAAATTATATTTCCAAAATACAATCTATAATTTTCTGAATGATAGTCACCATATAGCTGTTGACTAAAGCAGTGATAGCTCTACCTAGGATAAAGGATAGTTACCCAAAAAGTCATATTTTGTAAAAATAACTGTCAATACACAGCTTGTAATAAATATTACTCAGTGAACTCACAACAAATCCAGAAGGTCTGCAGTGACAAAGTCAGTGACTCGCAGGGCAGTGTTTTAGGACATCAGGCATAGCTGATTTTGACAGAGGGCACAGGTGGACTTGGAGGAACCAAGGTGAAAACAACAGGAATATTTAACCCTCAGAGAGAAGCTTCCCGAAAAGCTGAATCTGCCTACCTTCAAACCCCTAAATCCTGTCTCTAAACAATGTCTTGAAACCTGAGGCTTCCCAGTTCCATTTCCTGCAAGCCTCACATATCGGACAGTCTCCTTGTTAAAGCCCAAACCTCTGTTACTTTAATTACAATAAATTTGTCGTGCAAGTGTTTTGTTTGGGGAGGATAGCCGGGATGATGTTTTCGATCAAAAATTGTTCCATTTCTTGGACGTGGCTTCAGCTTTCTGTGAAAATAAAACCATTGTAAAACATTTATCTCTGTGGAGATGAGCTCTCTTCCCTAACACACTGAGACGCCTTGGAGCACCAAAGGTGTTCATCCGAGGATGGTGAAACATTTTGCTTTGAGCAGTTCTGTATCCATGCATATAAACTGAATCTCCAGCAGGTAAGATTCATAATGTTGCTGAAATCCATCAGAGCCTTGTCAACCACATCACCGGGATAGGGATGGTTTATTCATAGAGGGAGAGTCATATTCTTTCTAAGAAAAATATAAAAAATATCCTTGCAATTGACAATATGTTACATAAAGGGGTCTCACAGCTGGAAGAGCTCGATTTCCTGATCGCTGATCAGTATTGCTGATCACATTTAAATGTCACTCCAGCCTAGCATTTGCGCTTGATCCTGCTTCCATTAAAACAAATGTCAGAACTCCCAAGATGATTATCTCCTTCATAGACCTTAAGGCTATATGAAACACTCTTTTTGAACTCAGATGTGCTATAATTAGAACAGCATAGTCTTAAAGAATTATTAAGTATACTGAGAATACCATGAGGATGCTAAATATTGCACCTCTGCCCTGAACTACAGCAGGGTGTGAAGTATCTATTTCAGCTTCCATATTTTCTTTTATTTTTCAATAGGCACACGAGAAATAATGATCTATACTTTGGCTGAAATTTTGGTTTTGCACACTAGATATTTAGCAACTAACAAACAGCGATTATGCTCCCTTGCTTGAAACCAAAGGCTCCCTTCAGGTTCTATACAAGAGAGTTGTTAGTCCTAATTTGCACATATGGAAGCACTCATGCCTTTCTTTGTGCTAAGGCATGCAGCCTCTGCAAAATCACAGAATTATTGACCTGAGTGAAATAGTCACGGCAGGCCTTAAATTCAATGCTTCCTTAATTAGACTTCTGAATTTTTGTTGCACACGGCCAAAGCCTCTGCCATAGCAAACTAGACCATTCCTTCAAGAAAAGAGCTTTATTTTGGGATATGGCAGCAAGGGCCACTTCCACCACTGCAGCTGAAAACATAAGTACAGGAAGGATTAATGCTGAGTACAAACTGAAACACAGCAGAAATACACAAGTCTGGTGGGCTGGAAAGAACCTCTCAATTGCAACACACTTCACAGCACAATCAGAAAGATGTTCTACAGGGGAATAATAAAAAGATGGTAAAATAATGTTCTTGTGAGTTCTGTAATTTCTGCTGTAAGCAGGAAAATGTGTCAACTCAAGAGGGGTTGCACACAGAATCGTTTCTGATCAAACTTACTGAGTATTTCCAGTCTTCCTCATCTGAGCAGTGCATGGCCAGCGTCCCTCCCCTTCCAGCCAACACAAGCCTCTATTACAAACTCATGCTTACAGCATTGGTCAGATAACAAATGAAAATCCAAGAAAAGCCCAATCAAGGCTAATTTGAAACACTTTCTCACTATACAAACCCAGCTCTCCACCCACTACTGAGAAAAAGAAAACTGCAAATTCTCATCCTTTAAATTTACAGTATGCAGCCGTCGCTGGATTAGTTTACACCAGCTGGAAAAACTCATCATCTGTAACAAGAGATTCTTCTTGTGTTGGCACAGACCTTCTAAGAGTCTTCAGTCCCCACAGAAGACAAATATTTCACATGCAGTTTTCTATAAGGCAAAGTACACAGCATTCCATGTCGATTCTTAATTTTAAGATAAATACTTTCACTTCCAGTTTGCTACAAGCAAAAATCACTAAAAGCATAATACTTTTACGAGTTTTGTAAAATAAACACGCTGGTCTAGAAAAACTATTCTTTGTTTCATAGATGATTTTATAGTTCAGTGGCATTTCCATGGCCATTCATGCACTACTGCAGTCAGAAAAGATGAATTCATCCCTCTAAGGAATTAATGCAATACTGAAGGATTATGTTATGGTCTTCTAATTACTTTATGGCACCCTACAGAGAGAATCAACTTCGAA
This sequence comes from Pachycephala philippinensis, assembly GCA_013397055.1. Classification (NCBI taxonomy): domain Eukaryota; kingdom Metazoa; phylum Chordata; class Aves; order Passeriformes; genus Pachycephala; species Pachycephala philippinensis. The sequence goes on along the minus strand of VWZT01007191.1, from coordinate 1,211,068 downwards.
CAGCAACACATTTCTGTTGATGAAAACATTGCTCTACTTATGTATCATTTTAGTACAGCATGTCAGGCTGTCACAATCTACCTCCTGCATGCAAGTCAAGCTTTTACAAATGTTAAAAATCGTAATTATTACACTTAATTCAGGAATATTAAGCCAAATTCTTCCCCAAACAGCAGAAAATAAGGGAATACTACTAACAACAGATGGTGGGGGATAGAAGGCTGTATTTGTTTCCTTTATAGGAAGACATTGTGCAGAACCATCACTCTACTGTAGACCACTGCTATCGGTGACAAGTTTGCACAACCTGTTTCTACAGCTACAGAAGTCTCACAGGAAGTGTATTCAGCACTCATAAATTACAGCTATAATTCTGAAAAAAGCCCAAGGACATACTTATCAAATACAGCCAATACTATTAGCACAATGGCAATTCATTGATTTTTCCTACAGTAATTCCAATCTATATGCAGGCATATGAACTTGGAAACCAATTCTGAATGAGACTTCAAACACTTTTGTTCTAGGAAATGCAAAAAAAGAAAAAAAAAAAAAAAAAAAAACCACAACACCGACCCCAGCTGTAATTATCATTGTTTGTTGCTTAAACAAATACTACAATTTCATAGAGAAAGCTCAAAATGCTTAGGTCCTGCTAATGCTTTTCTGTGCTGAAAACATTCCCAAGATGCTCTTCCTAAAATAATGACCCCAAGGAAATGTAGTCAAAGATATTTCCCTGCCCCTCCAAATAGACTATGCAGAGATGATCACACCACATGTGTTTCCAGTCAGGTTTTGACCAAAAACTCAGGTTTCTAGGGTTGAGTTACGTGAGCTTCGTCCCCTGCCTTTGCTCTGTTGAGCTGGCAGCAATTGAACCATTTCACCACTGAGGTGCTCCATGGTATGTTCCTGTATGGTCTCAGTGACTTTCTCATGGTTAATCTCTCAGACCATCGTTAACACCTTACAGCTAGAGGCAATCCTGAGAGAATGATCAATTAAGCCCATGATTTGCAATTTTTGTTGCCCTGTCCAACCCCCTCAAAATTAAGTGGTTCAGGTTTGACCATTGTGCCACAATGAAAACGAGTAATGCACATTTTACCTCATTATTCCTGTTTGAATAGCAAATTACCTAAAACCAACTCATTCAGCCCTGGCAATGAGGAGCTGCAAATTGTTTGTTAGCATTGTCTTCTCCACATGTCCTTTCTGCTGTGAGCTCTATTACACCACTCGCAATTTATAAAGCAACAACACAAAACACTTCAGAGGACACCAGCTGGATAATAGTGTTTTGTAACAGCTAAAAGGGGGCAGCAGCAGAGCAGAACCTCAGATACAAAGAGGTGGGGAACAATTTCTTTATTCCATGAGTGACCTCTCTGAAGTCAATGGAATAATAAGGAATTTAATTTAAGAAATGACATGGTGCAAATTAGAAGAGGTGCTTAAAAACTGGACTGATTTCAACTAGGAATGATCTTCAGGATTTTAAAGTGCATCATCTGAAAGTGAAACAGATTCACATCTTAGTTTTTGGTTTGGGTTTTTTTTAATTATTCTTGTAATACAAACAGAACAGCAAGGTTGGGCAGCCCACTGCTGAAAACACAGTATTAGAGACTGCCCTAGAGAGCTTTGTCACAAACTTTGTACCACCATGTCAACAACAGCTGTCCAAAGTACAAATTAAGGGTGTTCTTTGGAAGTTTTAGTTAACAAATTCTGATTTCTAGTTAAAAGAAGAAAAACAAAAAGTCTGAACTTTCAGGAAATTCAACAGTTATTTCAAATATTCATTTTAAATTTTCTTTTAGAATAAATTCAACACATTTCATTTTAATTAAGCAAAAGTATAGCAGAACAGCAAAAACCAGATGTGAAATGTAATGCATTAAAAATGTTTAAACAGCTGACAAATATGCATACACCAATGCAAGCAAATTTGTGCAGTGCTAAAGAGCTCATCAAGCTACACTAAAATCGCAGGTGAAAGAGGAATAGAAGCAAAACCTGCACATAGGGCAGGTGACACTGTAAATTGTTCTTGTTTTCCTTTCAGAGTCCAATTCCTCCCCAATTTCCTAGGAGTTTCCAGAGCACAAAAGTGACAGGGAAGCGATTTTCTTCGGTTCTCTTGTTTTTAAAAATATGGTAATAGCAAGAGTGATAAAATATGCCAAGGTTGTTTTTTTTTTTTAAATATGCTATAAGAAAACATGCATTTAAAGAGGGATTTTTGGCTGTTTGCCAGATTGCAAAACATGCGTGAATCGTTGTTGAAGAATCCCTTCAGAAATACAAAACCATCACAAACCAATTCTTTCTATACGGTGTGAGTTTATTTGTTGAAGTTAGTGGAAAGTGGTAATCTCTTGTCCTATTACTATTTGCAGGTTACACTTCCTGGACATGACAGAAAATGCAGCAAGGACAAAAATTACTCTTAAATGTAGCACCAGGTCTGTCTTCACAAATCATCAACTCCTATTTAAAGGATCACAGGTATTTCTCTGGATGTTAATGAAGTTTCTTTCCCAGCAGTTTTAGTAAAACACTGTATTTTTGATTGCAATCTCAAAAAACTGAAGCTCAAGGAAAAAATAACTAAGCCAGTTTTGTTAGATGTGATTGTAGTTTAGATACTTCATATCTAAACCATCTCAACTATTTATTAAAATGACATTTCAACAGATATCCAATCTTTTGGTAGCACTTTTGCATTAAAAGGGGTAGACTGATATTGCACATTAAGTTCACTTGCACAGCCAGCAAATACATAAGAAAAACAACTTACCTTTTGATCTGCTTACAAGCAGCAAAATGCACTTTAACCATCTAACATACAGTGAGAGAGAGTGAGAAATTATAAATATGGAAGAAAAGAGCTCTATCAACTTAGAAGTACATATTCTTTAGAAACAAATAAAACCACATAGCTATTCATATTTTATGTGGCTACTACCACAGCACACACTTTGCAAAGTAATTACCATAAAGTACAAATACTTCTATAGGAGAAACTACAAAATAAATCTGGTTTTTAGTGGTATTCTCAAGCATGGATTGTATTATGCAGCTTCCATACACACTCATAAAGTAATTGGTAAGAACTTCCAGCATTTCATCCTTCATTGGCACTGAAAAGTCAATGTTATTTAACTGTTGCACAAATGTTAATAAAAAGTCATAATCCAGGGAGCTTACCCCAGGTCAACAGAAGGAATCCAAGAACCAAAGTTATTTCCAAAGTCCAGACAAGAGACCTGAAAGAGAGAATAACAAAGGGATTGTGACAAAGCTGACATGGAGTGCTCTGAAAGGAGCAAAATCAATTGTGACATTTTTCATTTATTTGTAAATGCCTCTTTGGCAGTATGCTCACTCCAAACGACAGCTGACTCTTATAGAATAGGGGAGGTGATGGTAAAATAGAGGAATCCTGACAGTTGCTTTAATGAGATTCTGCATTAGGATCACTCCACCACTTTCCCTCAACAAGGAGTGTGCCCTTCACTTTCAATCTTATATCCTCCAATTTGGAGAGCATTAACCCTATGAAAAACTCAACTCAGCCTCCTCTAATCACCAGCACAGCTCTTCTTTCCACCTCCTTCACCATCTCACTGACATTTATGTATAGAGTCCACTCCCAATTTAAAGTACGTGTAAGTAGCATAGAGCAAATTAAACTTCAACCTGAAAGCATTGCTTTAATCAAAGTCTAGTTGCAGTGTGTGTGGTGAGAGGACAAGAATCTTGAAACAGACCTTAGTTGATATTAGGAGTGCAAACACACAGAGCTTTCCTTCCAGCTCTAGGAATTACACTGCTGGAAGCGTTCATCGCAGGAACCTCTGATGCTCACATTTTCTTTATTACAAAAATAAATAGGGAAATCTGTAACATGACAGGGAACTTGCCTTGCAAATACTGAGAGAATAATCATTCTGGGAACAGAAGCAGACAAGGAATTTTAATAACTGTAACAACAGGGAACATGATACCAAGTATTGCAGGAAGAGGCCACTGGCTTGTGGATCCAGTGCTCGAGTGCACTTAGGCTGACATAACTCTTACCTGACATATTCCATCCTCATGTTTTCCAACAATAACACATTTTTTGTTGCTCAAACTTGTTTTCTAGTGCTACATCACATATCTTTCAATGAAACTAGATGACAGCACTGAATATATCACGGTAGCCTCAGGCTGCACTGAAATTAGTATTTTATCCTCTGTTAACATCAGTAAATCATTTGTATTACAAGGGTAAGGTTTTGTAAGAAAAACACAAACACACACAAAAACCACCTCTCAGAGTGACATTGCTACAAGAAGCCTGAATCCCAGCTCTTCTGCATGCTCTAGCATCTTCTGAGAGATGAAGCTGGTGAAGGCACAAGAGCACAAGTCCCTTGAGGAGTAGTTGAGGGAGTTGGGGGTGTTCAGCCTGGAGAAAAGGAACCTCATCACTCTCTACAACCACGTGAAAGGAAGCTGGGGCCAAGGGGGGTTGGTCTCCTGAGTAACAAGCAAAAGGACAAGAGGAAACTGCCACAAGTTGTGCCAGGGCAAGGTTTAGACTGGCTGTCAGGACAAATCTCTTCACTGAAAGGTGTGTGTGTGTGTGGGCACAGGTGCCCAGGGAAGTGGCTGAATCCCAGTGCCCAGATGTATTTTGGCACTGGGGGACATGGGCTGGTGCAGGACTGGGAAATGCTGGGTTAATGGCTGACTCAATGATCTGATCCTAGGCAAACAGGCTTGATTTGAAAAAACTAAAACATCTCCAGTCGTACTGGTCAGAAAACAATTCCATCTCACCTCTGAATGAAAGCTGGCTAGTAGCAAGTCATGTTTGGGAAGTTTGCAATGATTTACTCTATACCACAATCTGCTAGACAATACATAACATAAATACTAAATAAAGATGATTTATTTCTTGAAAGAAGAGAGATGGGTGATCTTCATGAGTTACAGAGCAGTTTGCTTGACAGCCTTCACAGAACCAGGGCAGTATTCCACAGCTCAGCAAAACTTCTGGTTTTTATTGGATTTATTTGTTAAAAAAACCCACACAAAACATATTTAGAGTATTGTGGAGCTTCCTACAATAAACCTTTTGGCACCTTCAATTTGAGGATGCAGACTAAAGGCATAACTTTGGAACCTTTTGCAAAATCCTTCCTGGCGTATAAGATCTTTAAGAGTCTCAATTGACAGAGTCAAGGATTCATGATTCATGTGATTCATGTTCAGTATCAGCATTTTTTCTCTGAGATTCACTCTTTGCTGAAACTCTTTTAAATTAGCGTAACAAAGCCCAGCATAACATTGAATCACCTCCTGAGCATATCAATCTGAGTTAACAAAGAATAAAAAATAGAGTACACTTCGAAACAAATTCCTGCAAGTTTTTTCTGATTGATATCAAATTTCCTAAGTTAAATGACCCATCATATCTCATTCCTAGAAATACACAGTTACTCCTAGCAACCTTTCCCACTTGGATGGAAAGCAGAAAAGGCCAGATTCTGGCCTCTGCTCTGGGTAAGGGAGCACCAATGAAAAATAATGAAGTCAGCACACATTTGGAAAAAAAATTACCATTTAGCTCCAAGGAAGCTTTATAAGTCAGACAGGTGATCTGGAGGCCCAGCAGAGCAATAATGACTAACACCACATACTAGAGGGAGTATAAATTTTAATGGTATCACTCATAAAACCCACATTTTAAAGGTTACAAAACAGAAACAAGCTTACAAAGAAAACACATAAATCATTCAAGGTGTCAGGTTCCTACTCCTTAGCTATTTTAAGAACTAACAGCCTGTCCATCACTAAATAAACTGGAATATGCTGTACTCATTTATGCAGGACTGAAAAGGGAATGTACACTAGAGTTCAGCAACCATTCACCACTACAGACTCTATTCTTAACAGCACAATAGCAACAGCCATTTGTAACTCCACTGATTTATTCATTACTCGACAAAATTAAACAAAAACACTTGACCAAACTGACTTACATCCAGGCAAGATCACAACAACACACATTTAGCACCCTAATTACATGGACTTCTAATCCAGAGACATTAATGCACTTCACTATTTGCTCACACACACTTCATTGTAGGCCCTTAAATATGGGGCATTAATGGAGGATTAATGGGGCATTCCCATCAACAGACCAGACCACTTTCATCCCATGCAGATGAAAGAGAAACAGAGGGTTATATTATCATTTTTAATTACTGTAATTGGTCTGCAATTGCAACTGCATCTATTGTTGTCTCTATACACAATCTATCAACACAGAACAATTTAAATGGCTGGTCAATGAATGGTGACTCAGGGCCAATAAACCACTGTAAAGAGTGACCTTTGACAGACCCATCATTCAAACCCACAAATCACCTTCTGAGTTGGGTTTTACAGAATGACGTGTAGTTTGGCTCAGTGGTCATTTTTCCTCATCACAGAAGCTGGAACCTCTATTTCACTGCAAGAGACTTCCACCTCCACTACACAAACACACTCTGGGCTCGCTTCTGGGAGCAGCACCCCAAGGGCCACGCTCACCACAAAAAGATTCCCCTGAACAAAGCTTTCTGCATCTCAGAGATCAGGCCTTCAGGATTTAGTTTTCGGAGCTCACTCTGTTTTAACATTACTTTTTTTTTTCCTAATATCCTTTTATATTTGAGCTGTTTAATGGATAACTCAAAATTGATTTATTGGTTTTTTTTTCAGAAGTAGACACACATTGAAAGACACTTGAACAAGGTCTCATTTTGCCTTGCTGCAAAGTCCAGCAAGATTATCAGTAAAAGCCTCATCCAAAATCCTCCCATGTCAAACAAAATATTTCTACTGGCTCGATTTAATACTGAATGCAGATTTGGGATCTATCTAGTCTCAACCCAAATGGGAGTGCAGCAATCAGCCCCACAACTACAGAGCTCTCCCTGGCGACACTCATGAGATTTCAAACTTCAACCTTGCATTGGAAATTTCTGCATCCAATTACCACTTATCAGAGGCCACCAATCTCTTAAACTTTAATGGTTAAAGAAAACTCAGTGTTTGGTTTACAAAGGCAATAAACACCTTAATGCTTTCAGTAAGCTGTTTGCCTTATGCTGTGTTTTTAGTTCTGGACTCTTTTCCTGTAGCTCTGGAGGAACTTTATTTAAGTAAACTGCTAACCCATTATTTTTCCAGTCTTTGTTTTCTCTAGGAAATTATTTAAGAAGAAAACCCTCAAACAGTGATCTCAGCATTCATAGAGCAGTGAACTTCAGATACAGTAATTGCATAGCTGTGAGCTATGACGACTTTCCCATGGGGGAGAAATGACCTGGTAATTCAAGAATGACAAAGTCAAAAGTAAGGTAAGCTGGGGGAGGGAAAGGATTTCCCCCTAGGATGAGATAAATGTAATTTCTCACAGCAGTGTATATGTCTCTTAAGCCTCAGGTGGTTTTAAGTTAATGAGATTAGTTCCAGCAGGCAGTGAAATCCCAGGATATGGGATTTATATTTCAGCAGTTTTCACTTCATCCAGCAAGCACGGTGGAGTCAATCTTTGTGTCACTTTGTTATTGTCCTGGTTTGGGTCTCGTTCTCAGGCTCAAACCTGGCTAAAGCACCTCATAACTTTGACTTAAAAGCTTAAGCATCATGTAAAGAGTGTGTTTAAATGTTTAAAAGGGAGGAGAAAGGCACCAGGCTTAATCTGTAGAAAAGGATTTTTTTGTTTAACTTTTCAGATGTGTTTTCATTCAATGGAATTTGTTCTTGTACTGGAACTAAACCTAGGGTCACACGCATTTTTATCCTGAACATGCAGAAAGCCCCCAGAATGCACTGTTGTAAGAAACAGTGCCCTTAAAACATTTACACCCTAAAAAGATGGACATTAACAGGTTTGATGACTGGCTAGCTCGGTGTTCTACCTGCTCAGTGACTGCCACCCAGCTTGGTAATAACCAAAATGAGCTCCTATCCAGTGATCACATGATGTACAAGCTGCAGTTTCACTCCAGTCCCCAGATCTGCTCATACAAGAAAACCTTCACTCCTTTATGCCATTATAAGAGCTGTAAAGCAGAATACTTTTAGAAGATTAAAAAAAATAGGGAAAAACTGAGGTTTTGATGATAACACTGATTTCCACACAGTAAGAATTCTTCCACACGCAGCCCAATTTTGACTTACAATCACTGAATAAGAATAACTGCTAATTTAGCAATTGTTTTACACACTAGATACTATTTTTAGCTGTGAATTTAACCTTGATGACATCACCACTGTCAAGAAAATGCAGAAAAATCTAGTGCTGCCAACAAGCTTTAGGAAGCTCTTTCCCATCCAGCAGGGGAACGACCTTTACTCCTCTCGTGAAAATGTGCAGACATCACATCAAGAAAATGCACATATTAGTCCCAGGCTTCTTTCCAAGACAGTCTTATTAAACTTCATATCCAGAAAGCACACAGGGGAGTTTTTTTTATTGGGGTAATTTAACCTCAAAATACAATATGAACTCTATTAAAAAGACTTTTCTAGAATGCCCAAGTCCATTACAGGGCAAGCTGTGTTTATTTTAGTTTTAACTTACAAGCCTGACTTTAATACAGGCAAATCACACCCGCACAGACATCACTGTTTGAACTTCTTTGTTGTTTTTTTTATTTACCTCTACTCACAAATCTGCTTTCTCATTCTGTGTCAAAGCACTACCACATTATTTTTACTCTTCACCCTGTCCGGAGATGTCCTTCCTACTTTAGGCTTTAGCACTTCATTAACCAGGTGCTTTCAGTCACATATGAAAAGTTCAACCATCTCTTTGCCAAAATGAAGAGTGAGTTCCATCACAGCTCAGAGCGGCAAAAACTAAAGCTATTCAAAGTTCAGAGATTCATTTCCCTTTTCTCTGGAAGAACCTCAGCTGGTACAAACACGTATCATGTCACTAAAGAGAGGCAACATCAGCAAAGGAGTCTGAGGACAGAGGCCAAAGTCCGACCACGAACTGGTTTCTGGCACAATTCAAAACTCTGGAACTTGAGATGTTTGATAAACACCTGAGCAGCCAGTATCCATCACTACTTGGGCTGATTGTAACTTGGAAAAATGCATCTGTACAGGGACGCAGTATCACATACAAGTGAGATAAAAATGCATTTGCCTGTAAGACACCCAAATGTATTTACCTGCAAAGTAAATACACATTTGCTGTCAAGTTAAACCCAATGAGCATTTCCTCACGTGCACAGATCAAAGCGTGCAGTTTTCAATTAAATATAACATGTGAATATGAATTCCAACAATATGAAAATGAACTACCAGGGTAATTACTCTGGAAGTACTGCAATTATGAGTGTCATCAGAATGCATTATGCTTTGTGTTGGCAAGAGAATTATTTTGTAATGGGTCAGAGAACTCCTTTCCACACACTTCAATAATCAGCACGCAAGCTTCAAAGTGGGTATCTATTTTAAATCTCACCCATCATTTCGCTATCAGCCTCTGAAAGAAACAGGCCTACTGGAAAAATACTTCTCAAAGCATGAAAACCAGGTGCATTACCTTAAAATGTTTTCAGAAGAAAACAAAACATAATGCTCTGCAAGAATTTACATTTCTTTTAAGGTCAGGAAGGTCAATTAAAATGAAGGATTTTTATTTCTTGAACAATTACAGATCAAGCCTCATACATAAATACCTGCCACAGGAAAACGACTTTAAAAGAAGTGTTCATTAACAGCTGTACAATATTCTAGAGGATTTTTGCAGGAAAAAAGTGCAGCTTTGTCATTCTATTTTAAATAGCTAATGTGTGTTCAAGTGGCCTTAATCTACTCTGACTAGCTCTTTAAAAAGGAAAAGTCTAAATGCTTGCTTTAACCTTGCCTTTCTCTTGGTCAGTTCCACTTTTGCTGCATGCAATTTCATTGCTAAAAGAATCATTGCACAGAAGTTCCCTTATAGAGCCCATTATCAGCATTTGGCTGGAGACAGCCCAAAAGCATTAAGCTTCCTGAAAAGCAAAAAATGAGACAGTCAAGCTCTAGCTTTTCACAAGAGCAAGGAAAAAAAGGCCTGATTTGAGAACAGCTTGCTGCACCCCTCTCAGCTGGCAAAGAACTGCAATTTTACTACTGCATGTCACAAACTTTGGATGCTCTCTCCTCCATCCTGAGGGCCATGCACCCATAGAGCTGGTTGTGTGTAAATAAGCACAAAGCTGGGCCCTGACATTTCATTTCCATGAGCAGATGCAGGACAGAGCACCTAAACCAACACCACTGCTGTAAATAAAGGGACAACTCATTCAGTTCTGTCCCAGAAGGAGTGAAGAGAAACTCACACCTAGCTGTGTACAGGTATCTGTCTTTACGCTTTTTTCTTTGTCTTCACCTATATATGTTTATCTTTTAATGTCTGCAACATTTAAAGAAAACTATTACTCTGGAAAACAGAGTTTTACAGAAAAAGGGGAGGAACTTAATCTCCACTATACTGCTCTAAAAATGGTGGAAAGGGTGTGTGTGCTTACAGAGATTACACAAACACACTTTCCTGCAGAAACAGAAAGTAGCTGTAACATAAGTGGGGAAAATATCACAGAGTTCAGGGAGAAAATTCTGCTTTGAATATGAGTATAATCCAAGAACTGCAGCTCTGTCTGGCCTGGGACAGAGCACACCCTGTCAGAGTCTGGTAAGGCTGAGTGATCTGAGTGATGCTAGAGAATGGCAATACTAAAGCTGCTCAGTTTTGCTTGCATTGCAAATATCCCAAAGCAAGCCTACTTTTGAAGAAGTAGGAAAAAAAAATAAAACAAACAAAAAACAAACAAGGCAATAAAACATCAAGCTTGAAGTTTTCTACTTGAAATTTTTGCTCCTAAGTCCAGAGGTCTGCCTGCCAGAGGTGCCTGGACACATCAGGAAAAAATCAGCTTCCTTCTGCTCTAGGAATGGAACAGATTAACCTAATGCATGGATGGAACCTTGTTTGGGAGAGGAGGGAGCTGCTGGCATCACCCTGATGTATACGAAAGCAGACAGGCTACAAAGTTTAAGGAAGTATGAAAACTTTATGAGATAGTTTTGTGATTAAAAAGGAGATAATGAAATGGACAGAAGCTGTCAAAAGAATATTTCATTTTGCTTTGCTTACTGAAATAAGTATTGATTGATACATTCCCAGCTTCACTGCAGTAAGCATTAGATTAGGGCTATCGAGCTAATTCACTATGATGCGTTGCATGACAGCGAGAAAAATTAAACAGCTCAAGCTGCGATCTTGTCAGATCTCAGACGGCTGGCAGGACGTGAGTGATCTAACAGGAACTTCCACGGAGAGCTGGGAAATACAGCTGGGAATTCAGCTCCTGTTCCTACTGAGCACAGGCCCAGCAAACCTGGTTCTGGAGGCTGAGACTTCACCCAGGCTTCTGACCATGGAGATTGCTAACAAACACCAGCGGCACCTTTTCAGGTTAATCCTCTCTCAACCCAGAACACCTCCAGCTTGCACAGCTCACACAGACAGGAACAAAACCAAATGCTTTTGTGGAGTCCTTGGGTGGAGCTACTCAAGTAATTTTATTATTTTGATGACAGGCAAGACCTTCTTGGTTAAAAACAGCTACAAAACAGTGCTCCATCAATCCCCCAACAAGAAATGCCCTTCACTTTCCATGCCGGCCAGAAACGTTGCAGTCTTTTCTTCACAGCAACCACTGAGTGGCTGAAAAACAATTACCCACAGCCAAGATTTCTGAACCACCAGACCACAAAATCTCCCTAGAACTGCTGTGTACACTCAGCATATCAGGATGTTGCATATCCTTCATTAAAAGGACCACATAACCACATGAAAAGGACAGCACAGAGGGTTTCCCCTTGCATTGTAAGCCTAGGGCAGAAGTTTCCACACACAATGATACACTGCAGTTGTTGAAGAATGGTCTATTTTAAATAAGTGACAGTGTGCCAATGCTGGGTAAGTGTTGTAGCAAGGTTTAGCCTGTAATATTAAGATGATTGTGCAGATAGTACTGGAGGAAATTAGGTGCTGCTACAGTTCACTAATGGTTTTCACACCTTGGATTCCAGTAATGTGCCTCTGTTATTTCACAGGACACAGCTTCCATTAAGTCTTGTGTACTCGCTTGCAACAGCTTCACAATCCTCAAACCTCAAAAATGGGCAACATAATCTCTTTTAACATTATTATGTAAAAATTATCACATGAACATTACCAAGAGTGCAAAGAACAAACTCAGGCAAGTTCTACTTTTTCCTATTTTCAATTCCTTCACCAACTTCACTCCACTGTGAGTTTTCATGTCACACTGACTTCATCACTGCCACAGAGTATAGCAAAAATGTCCCATTTCACTACAGTAGAAAAAATTTCTGTGCCCAGTCTTAAGCAGGGAACATGACTTACTTTTGATATGAAGAGATTGATAACCTTGAGTTTGAAAACTGTAGCTGGTGTTTCCCTGATCTTCATTTCCCATAAGAAAGGTAGAAAATCCTCATCTGCAAATTACTAAAAATAATCAGTTGCAAGATGTGACCTTGGATAAAGCAATGTTAAATTGGCCAGCAAATTTTTTGAAAGCATCACTGTTATTAACTCGCAATTTTTTCATTTCAGTCTGCCAGTGATGCTTGGCAGGTTATAATTTTTCATTTTCTCACTTGGCTGACGCTCACTCAAGTAGAGATTACGGAGATAGTGGTGGAGAATTTTTACAAAGATTCTTCCCCTTTCACTCTATCATATCAGGATTCAAACACAAATTGTCTCTATGAGGTGGGTTACCTCTGTAACAGGATTACTGACAAAGATCCTGTCAGTATTCCAATGGTAGAACAGTTCTTTTCTCATTGGAACTCATAGGCTCTCCAGTGCATTAATGGACAGCTGGACAACTGCTACCTCTTCAATTCATTCCCATCAGGAATGATGTGACCCAACTGCACTTCTGTTTTAAGAGTTAATATACAATAGAAGTTTAAAATCTTGGTGAATTAGTATTTTCCCTTGAGATCACCAATCCCACTCCTTCCTTTAATTTTGTTTTTCTTTTTTATTAAATTAAAATCTCTCTTTCTACTAAAGGAGAGTATTCCCCACTCATGACAAAGTTTCTTTGCCTCCACATCACCTTCCCACTCTCTCATCATTTCCTTGCCACCGATTTAATGTATAAAAACTGTAATAAACAGCTCCTCCCAGTGATCATCCTGGAACAACACTTCCTATTTCTTAAGTGTTTGTGGGTTGTTTTTTTTTTTCCTTTTTCACTCCAAATATCCTCTGTTCATGAGGAAAATGTCCAGAATACAAATATCTGACTGAGCATAAACAGATCCAAAAATGCGCTTTCAATTAAGTTGTTCTGCCTTTGGTGGTGAACCAAATGCATCCTCCTGCCAGAAGATCCATTTTGTGACAACTCTCTGACTAAAAATACCTGTCCCCTCAGCAACTCTGATCCAGGAATTGCCCATGACATGCTGTGAATATTTGCAGTTCTTCCCTCATTATCAGAAAAGATGTTTCTGTAACTACTCTCCCAGTTAGAGTTTGTGCAAGGAGGAAACTGCGAGGGGAACTTGAAGAACACGTTAAAGGCTGTACATCACAAACATCAGTCACCACACAAGGCATCATCATCCATCACAAACCACAGTTCACACAAAACTGGACACATTGTGAGGTTTTTACTACTGGATGCAGCCCAAAGGGTATCAAAACAGTCCAACAAAACATGCCATTGCCTTCCTAATTATCAATTTTTAGCCTTCCTACTCAAGCCATGTATATTCAGTACAATGAAGCATTGGCTTGTGCCATCAGCGACCTGAGTGCACAGAGAAACAAGCTCACATTTATTTATCTTGCCTTTGTCTCTTAACTGTATTTTCAAGTATTTATTATCCTAGCAACTGTATCAAGAATGAAATACATGGCAAGACTGCCACTGAAAATGAAGCTTCATCATTCATTCAAAGAGATGAAAATTTTGGCTGATAACTAGAATGACATAGCGAGGTTTCTAAGTCACGTGACTGTACAAAACTATAGCTCAGATCTAATTCACTGCTTTTTATTGCATTTTCTGAAACATCTTTAGAAAGACAGCATACCATCACTCATTTTATAGGCAGGGAAGTGAAAGAAAGAAAAGTAGCGTTGGCCAAGGCCATACAGGGGAACAGTGGCTGTATTTTAACAGTGACCAAGTCCTCAAAATCCTCATGTTTAGATATTCGTATTCTAGACATTTTCCTTGTAAACAGAAAATATTTAAATAAAAATTATCAAAGGAAAAAAAAAGAACAGTAGAAAGAAGAAAAAAAAAAGAAAAAAAAAGAAAAAAACTTCCATTCTTAAAGTGAGACAATTTCCCTTCAGTTCATGACTACATTTCCAGCAGCCACACAGTCCAGAGAACAACAGATAACGCTCAGGAGCTCCCCAAGAGCCTATTCCCAGCTTTGACAGAGCTCCCAGTTTTGCGTTTCCTGGCTTACAACCCATGGAAAGTTGCTTTCAACATCTGCTGCTCCATTAACACATCCAGCAACACCATGAAATCAGCAGAGAGCACAGGGAACTCCATCCTCAGGGCATCCAGCAGCCTCCTGGGAAGCTGCAGCAGGTACAGAATACGGCTGCACAGCATCAATCCTGCTTCACTTCATGGAGATGCAATGCCAGTTTGACCATTTCTTCTCAATTAACTCGGAACTAGGTTGGAGAATCCATATTCCAGTAATATATAAATATGCTATGATAAGCTACTTTTTAAGCAGGGTTATTCGGGGCTTGGGTTTTACATTTTTTCATTCACCTCTCAAATTGGACTTGTTCCATAAGCTGATTAACACTAATTTAGCTGCGTTAGTGACCACTCGTGCCAGTCAAAGCATATCATGTGATGGAGGGACAACAAAAAACAAAAAAGGACACAACTGAGTTGTATTAGTCCAGGCTGCATTACTCAACATAACAGTGCAAAACACTCAAGTCTTTCTATGCATTTCTTTCCACCAAATTAATTCTCTTAAAACTACCAAATTTGCATCAAGTCTGACCTCAGGTCCACTGAAGTCCAACAACTGACACATCTAGATGGGAACAGACATGAATTACAGATGTGAGTAGCTACAGCTCTCTAGCAACCTCTGCTAAGTAAGGTCTCTGCTTGTTAAAAGGAAACAAAATTTGATGTAGTACTAGGAGATGAATTTTAGAAAAAAAGCCTTGAATCTTTATGCACCTGCCTAAAGCTAATAAACTTATGCATAGATCAGGAAAAATCAAATTCAAATAAACTATTCATGAATCTTTGTTACTTATACATAAGGAATCCAATAAAGTAAGCTACTCTGGAAGCAAAGAATGCAATATAAATGTGTTCCAGCTTCCTTTGCTGGATTTTTTTTTTTTTTTTTAACCATATCCCACCCCTGCTTTGCCCTATGGCAACATGTTTCAATAACTCAAGACTTTTCTTAGGCACTCATTATTGTACAACAATCTATTCTGCATACGATATTCTATCCGTATAACAATGAGATAAAAATCCCACTTCTCTCCTCCTCGGAGCATCTTTTACTATTAAATAAAAAGGTTTCTTTGATGTCTGCTGATGCAGGACAACGCAAGTTTTGTGCTATCACATTGGTATGGCAGACTGACTGTAAGAATCCAAATACTGCTCCCAGTCACCCTAAATGCATAAGGAATATGTGGAAGGGGCTCTGCACATGTGAGAATTTGGGCTGTTCCCATCAGCTCTTGACCTTCAACCAGCAAAAGTCAGCCCAGACTGTCAAAGCACTAAATGGACAACTCTGACTATTCCATATTTTGTTTCAGCCATTTGGGTAGCATTTACAGTCACCTGAGTTTGCCAGTGACTGCAGATCTTTATTCATCAAAAAAAGCAATTACCTCCTCACAAGGAAGTGAAGTCTGGGAGATTCCAGCAAACATTCTTCATTAATCTGTTGAACTAGCAGAAGAAAGCATATAATCGCAAATATTAATGCTGGGATGAGCAAGAGCTCTGACTTAAGGACTGGGTGGTCATCCTATAAATCCAGAGATGTAAGTTTTGTTGTCCCCAAATTAAAGCAGTCACTGCAAAAGCCAAGCACTTCAGATTCACTATGGATCAGTACACACTCCAGGTAAAGTCTTTTATTTTACACCCACACATCCCCACCCTGGAAAATGGGGCTTAAAACAATGTCAGAAGAAGACTAAATAAAAGAAACAAAGGTTAGGTGCTGGGGAGGAGGCATAAATATTGCCTAGAAAGACACTAAGCTATTAATGAAAACAATTTAAAAGTTTTCAAATTAAGGAATTTATTTTAGTAGCAGGGTAAAAAAGATTTAAAAATTTTAAAAAATAATCCAATATTAATCTAGAATTCCTTAAAGGAAGGGCAATCTTAAAAAAAAAAAAAACAAAATTTTTCCAACTAATCATGTAGCTTCATCACATTGATTGCAAAATCTTGCATATTTTAGGCTGTGGATATTTATTTTGTTCAAGTCTAACCTGCTGTCTGGTCCACCTGACACATCTAAGTGAGAATATAAAAAACACAAGTACTACAAAATGCTAAGAGTCTTCAAAAATGTCCCCTGGAAAAGATCTAGAAATCTCTAATCTTAACAGAATCTTAGATAAACACTGAACCCTGCTTTACTTCACACTGGTGTTCTCACCATGAAGCCCTGATAAACCACACTCACTACTGAGTCTGCACAAAGTACTCCTGACTAAATTATTTTTCACTGGCCCTTCCTTTCAATTTTTAACCTGCTGCAGTAATTAACAAAAGACAGCCCAGAGCTCTGCAGGATCTGATTTGTGTGCCAGGGTTCAAAAAATGTTCTGAAACTGAAATCACACACACTGTCCTGCATGTTACAGTCAGTGCCTATAGACTATCAGAAATTAAGTTTTAAGAAAAGCCAAGATTGAGAAAAGATTACCAGGAAAGACTGAGGTAATATTTATACTAGCTTCTGTACATTCAGGAGCTTCTGGGTGCATACAGAATGTCCCCAGGAGACTCCTATATCCAGATTTCCATCAGTGAATAATTATTCAGGTTTAATCCATTTCCAGATTGCTTTTTATTTGAGAAATATCTACCCAAGTTTCCACTCTGTATCAGAAAAAGGGTCAGTGTGCATTTTAAGGCAGTTTGTGAGGCACATCTCATATCACTGCAAGGCAATTTCCTCTATATAGTTTCAAAGAAAATTCTGTTCTTTTTCCACTTTTCCTCACAAACCAGTGTAACTTTGTGTCAATCAGCAGTCAATCATTTAAACAGAGGTACATTCACGTAGCAGGTAAGAATATTTCACATTGCACAAGGTAATTGAATAAAAGTTTCTAGATGGAATTCCTCCAAGGCAAGAGATAAACAATAAATGGATTAATATTCCCTACAGAGCACTGTAATAATAATCTTTGAAGTTTTTCTGCAGCTTTTAGTTAATTTATTCCAGAACCAACAGTGTAAATGCAAGCCTCTAACAGAATAAAAATCAAATTCCACTGAAGTAGTTTTAAGATCTAAGTATCCTGACAGTTTCCCTTTAAATCACATTTATCTCAATTCTGAAAAACCAAATTACTTTGATATATCTCTTACACTGACACTTTTATGCCTTCTCAGGACATCAGTGATATTCAGACTTTTGAACTGGTACTTAAAAATAATATGCACTAAAGGTCAAGAAAATCTTTCCCTCTCTTTTTTTTTTTTTTTTGGTAACACTTTTATCTCATCTTTCTAGGAAGTGTCATCACTTAACTTCTTTCAACCAAAACAAAGAAAAAGAAATGTCTCCATTAAACATAGAAGGAATTTGACTTCAAAACTGAATCACACAAAGTATCTGCTAGAAAAAGGAAAAAAATTACTTAGGCTTTGCCACTTAAAAGCAATTATAGATCTAGAAAGATATTTTATTCTGTAAAGGAAAAAAACAAATAAGAAACACAAAGAGCTGAAAGTAGTCTTTATACATCAGTACTATTTTTCAAAAACATACTCTTGTGTTTCTCAGAAGATTAAGTTTTTTCAAGTCTCTCATCTACGCTCGGATGAACAAAAAACAGAGAACAAAAAAATTCTGCATTAGGAAGTAGCATCAAGAGCAAGTATTTTACTTACAACAATTCAACTATAATTTGATATTTGCTAATGCTTTTTCCATTTCTTTCAAGTATTGGAACATAAGCCTTTTACTGGAAGAAGGGCTGGACAACACCAGAGAATTTCACCCCACCCTTCCAAAGACTGTCATTCCCTGTGCTCTGACACACAACACACACAACTCCACCAAGCCCTGATCTATCAGCAGCCAGAAAACAAGCACATTTCAACCAGAGAGAGTGTAAGAGAAAACTAAAACCTATTTCAAAAGGGAGACCGTCTCAGGTTACTTGCACATAACTTGAAATAACAATTCCATAATTCTTCAAACTCGCTATTTCCTAAGAAATGCACATTTCCTTTACTACACCTCAGATCCCTTTTAGGATAGGCACTCAGAAAAATTCCTATAAATATTGTCTACTATATTCTCTCTTTCTGGAAACTATTTACAAACTCAGAGACCGCATGCCCATCTGATCAGGATTGTACATACATAAATAAACTCTTTATTGTCTACATACATCAGTATACAACTGCTGCATGTATGGAATCATGTATTTCATTTCAGTTCCCTGTACCCAGAAGTACATTGATAATTCTTACGTGCAAGCACCATCTGTACATTACTCAAAAGCATAAAACAGCAGGATGCTCCATTTTACAATCAAAAAGGAACAGTAAAACATTAACTTTGCCAAAAAAACCCAAACAAACAAAACTCCACACTTGTGCCACTGAAGTATCCTATGCTGGAACACACATCCCAGGAATATTTTTTGCTCCTGGGAATTTCTGGTTCTGAACTGCTGGATCTTTAAATATTCATATTAATTAAATACAAAAAGAAAAATTACTTGAAATCTATTTTGATTTTTTCCTGAAGAGTAGACTTTTTTGCTTTAGAAAAACTGAAGTGTTCTTAAGAACCGGTTAGATACTGAAACCCATGAAAAACACACATGCAAAGTTAGTGAGTTTACACTCTCAGAGTTAATCACCCACTCAGCTTCAAAATCTGCGCTTAATTGCTGGCATACAAAACACACCAAGAATAAAGTGTGTGTGCAGAATCACGTTTTGCTGTGGTGAAGTATTAACAGTGCAGAAAAGCCAACGAGACCACAGGGGAAATGAGTATTTATCCACACACACGCTTATGAAAAACAGCTGTTAGAAGACAGAAGGAAAAAAAACCCTTTTTTGACTAAGGATGAAAGCAAGAGAACGTGTCCCAAAATAGTAATTTTCAAAGCATTACAAGTAGGTGGATGAAGCAAGTGAAAAGAAGCCACAACTTGGCAATCAAGAAAAGCTCTTTATTAAAACTGCATAGTCTAGTAATTGATCAGGATAGAGAAGTAATTTTTATTTTTCCCTGGAAGCACCACATTCTCCACAGCCTCTTTGCTCGCTAGATGTATTTTTCCTACTCTTTCTGTGAGGAAAACATCAAACCATCTGGCTCGTGCCAGACATATTTGCCCATGTCGTATCTGTTTTTCAGACAGCAGACATTCAGCAAGCATCTAATACATGTGATTAGCTGGTAGGAAAACAAGAATTCAATTTGACTTAAAAATATCTTTGCATTTGTTCTCATTCCATCCCGGGAGAGCACTGGATACTTCTGCATACTTGTCTGCAACTGAGAGGGACTGAATAACCACTGGTGGAGCATGCTGAGCATATGCTCACACAGCAGCTCTGGGCCAACACTCTGGCCTGAAAACAAGACCAGGCTTTTCAGAGTACTCCAGCATCTGCCTCTCTTGTGGAAGCACTCATATAAATAATACTGGACAGGCTTTATTCTCAGCTGATACAGTAAAAATATGCACTAATGCAATGTCTCACTACTGAAATAAAAATTCCAGAGGCGTGTTTCTGTCATCAGGTAGCTATCTATCCTCCCTATTTAATCAAAATTCTTTTGTTTTTCCCCTTTGATGTATGGCTCCAGTGGCTGCTACGGCCCCCTCTTATAGAATGGGGATAAGGGCACAACTGTCTCCTTTAATAGTTAAAGGAAGAACCAGCCTGATCAAGCCATTATTTTCTTCCACAAGTATTATCAGAGACCTCTAATGAGTAAATCCAGCAATATTTTATGAGGCTTCCATAGTTCAGCCTCAGAGGCACAGTACATTCCATTTTTATATACAGGTGACCCCCAAGCTTCCAGTTTCCTCCTCAAAGGGAACTCCTTCAGGCAGCAGATGCTTTGCAGTGGTTCCCACAACAACTGCAGCATCAACAGGAAGATGACAAAATTCTCTAAGTCCCAAACAAAACGCTTTATTTGTTGTAGATACAAGGTGTGTATCTACAGCAGTTCAGTATCTTTGCTGCTCTCTAATTACATTTCAAATATTCATGCAAGAAATTATTTCTGTGCCAGACTTCATACGGATTTGTTCCTACCAAAACAGTAGTAAAACAAAGTTCTTTGAAGCAAATCACCATGAGGAAAACGTGCTTTTTAACATGCCCAAATATTGTTCATAAAAACCCCCAACAAACTAAGCAAGGGAATAGTAAAAAACAATTAACTACTGTGGACAGCAAAACAATGTAAATCCCTGCCTTTAGTCTCACCCAGCGTGATGTTTGTGATTCATAGATGTAAATGTCTTGGAACACATTTGTAAAAAGCCATGATTAATAATTCAATGTGTCAGTGCAGCCTGCAGCACCCACCTAAAAGTTCCTCTGAGACTTTACTAACAAATTCATTTTTTGTCACAACTGGTATGACCAGTGGATTTCAAATTTCATATTAAAAGACAAATAAGAAAATTAATCATCTGCCTACTGTTTTTCCCAGAGGATTTTGTATCATATTCAGTGCCCATTAAGCGTGTCAAATCGACTGCAGAGAACCAACTGCGATGTGGGTGAGCTGTCCAAAGGTGCTGAAGGAGCCGACTGGTGTCACCATGAGACTGCTCCCCATCAACTTCCCAAAGCCATGCTGACTCACAGAAGTCTGAAGACTGGAAGAGTTAAATCTTAACACAAGGCATGAATAAAGATGCAGAAACTCGAGATCATTCAGTGTCACCTTGGGCCTGTCTTACACAAAATAAACTTTGAGCAAGTAACTCTTGCCTGCACTTGGGGACAATCCCCATTATCCAAAGTGACAGAGGGTCAGTGTAACTCCACACCTCTGCTGGCTTTAGAACACACCAACATCAGCTGTGACACAACCTGGGATGCTCCAGAAGAGCTAAAAACACTAATTTCTCTTAGAAAACATGGAAGAAAGCAGTAGTTTCAAAGTGTAAAACTTCCTCGAAGCCCCGCATACAAACACCATCTGCTCTTTTGCAAAAGGTATAACATTTGAAATAACACTCTTTTCTCTTCCTCTTAGTACATTCCATCATGAAGAGAAAACTTTATTTATATAAAGAGCCCGCAAAATGAAGTTCCATAAAAACAGGAACATATGGCCAAATAATTCTGAATAGCACTTTGCATATTCATCCGTAAAATAAGAACTATAATGGGTAGATAAATACACCCAAGTCTACTTGGAAATTGTCAGTATACACATGGTTTTCTGCAAATAATTAGTTTTTTAAAAAAATTTCTCACCCATCACTCTACACAGATACTTCTCATTACAGTTTTAAAAAAGTTAATCTTTTTAAACCACAAACTTGGCCCATGACACCCTATATCCTATATATCAACAGCCTAAGCCAGTGCATAAAGAAAGAAAAAAAACTTATGTTTTATGGAAGTTAAAATTTTACCACCATTGCGAAGACAAAGCTCAAAACAAATTTAGGCAATCTCTAACATGAAGGCAAATATAAAGTAGAAAAGGTAAAACCTTTATAGAACTACTTAGAACATAAAAATAAATGCCTAAATATAAAAACTTAAGACAAGAATAACTTAAATAAAAACAGTCCTGAAGAAAAGTATGAATTCACCTGTGAATTACTTTCTGCTACTAGTAAGGAGAAAAACAATGCATGGTCAAATGCCTCTATCCTGCACACTCAACTGCTGCAGGATTTTCTGTAATTGCAGCATTCGGAACCATCCATCATCCAGCTGTTTCTGAGACATTAAATATTCATAAGGAAGTGTGCAAGCACAGTAAGTGGCTTAGAATTTGTGGACTGAGCCCCAAAACCTCCACTTTTTCAGCCATCTCCAACACTTACAGTGATCAATACAAATATCCAGCTTTCTCTTCAGCATGTATCACAAAACTTTCTGGATACTTGCACATTATCCCTTGAGACACGAAGCACAATCACCTTCAGACTCTCAAAAATCCTTCCAGCTGCAGACTCTTCCTGCTCTAATTTGCAGCAGTTTTATAACCAGCTGGTCCTCATCATATACATGATTTGGTTCACCAAACCGCGCTCCCTCATCAATCCCCTGGTCATTGCTTCAGTATCCTCAGGGATTTAAGCAAAAAGACTGGTTTCAGTGAGTGATGTGCGCTTAGCTCGGTCCTTTCCATTTATTGTGATGATCTCTCATCATATTGAAGGCTGATTCCTGACATGTTCTCCAAAGAGCTGAAGAGTTTATACAAGACAGGCATATCTTATTTGACTTGTGCTTCAGCTTGACTTCTGCTCATCCTGTCACAGTGTGTCAAAGGGAGGGTTTGCAATTTTGATGTACCATTCTTTTATTCCTCCTCATGACGCTGTCCCGGTTTAACCCCCAACAAGGGGATTCAACCCAGCAACCCGGCCCCACACAGCCACTCCCCCACAGTGAGAAGGGGGAGAGAATCAGGAAAGTGAGAAAACCCGTGGGCTGAGATAAAGCCAGTTTAACAGGTGAAGTAAAAGCTGTGCACGCAAACAAAACCAAACATGGAATTTGTTCCCCACTTCCCATGGGCAGGCAGGTGTTCAGCCAACCCCAGGAGAGCCTGGATCCACCACACCCAGCTATGACTTGGGAAAATAAGTGCCATCACTCCAAATCTCCCCATTTTCTTTCTGCTTCCCCAGCTTTATGCCGAGCACAACACCATTAGTCTGGACTATTCCCTGGGTCATTGGGATCAGCTATCCCAGCTCTGTCCCTTCCAACTCCTTGTGGACCCCCCTCACTGCTGGGGTGAGGAGCAGAAAAGGCCTTGGCTCTGTGCAAACACTACTTAGTAATAACCAAAACATCCCTTTATTATCAACGCCATTTCCAGCACAAATCCAAAACACAGCCCCATTCCAGCTACTAGGAAGAAAATTAACTCTATCCTCAGCAAAACCAGCACAGCTGCCAACAATTCCACTAAGCCTAAGACCTGAAAGCACTGACTGCTAAAGGCATGTAAAACTGAGCACACGAAAAACCTCAGAACATTCCTGCTGGCTCTTCACCGCAGGAGATAATGCATTATAACACAGATTTCCCCCAAAATCTCTGCAGGATCTACAAATCCCTCCTTGCAAACCCTCCAATAATTCCCCCACACACACAGTATGTTCTGTTACCACCCTGTTGTACTCAGCAGTTTTCTACAGCAGCCCAAGCATTCTCTTCTATAAAAGTTACTCAATGACAGCAGGGTTTTGTTTTTTTTTTTTCTAATTTCACCTTTCTTTCATATTCTGAACTTCAGCCACCTTAATTTCCACAGTACTTTCATGAAAACTTGTAAGGAATCTTAGCAACTGGTTAAAATGGCCAAGACCTCCTAATGCAGAAATTGAGTGTAATGACATCTTTGCATTGCTAAAGAATTACTCACCAACCCAACTTTTCAATCTTCAATACAGTTAAAACAAATTCTTGTTTTAGAGTTCTTTATTTCGGGGGTTGGACTATATGATTTCCAGACGTCCCTTCCAACCCTAACTACTCTGTGATACTGTGATTGTTTCCAGGCATTTTAGACATTTAAAAGTCTTGAGTTAACTATCAGTTCTCTTTTAATTTCAACAGTCTCTTGGGCTAACTATATTTTATTATTGTCTTTTTATGTAGGTGCATGTATTTAGACAATGTATTTAGAAAAAATACTTTGATTGTCTGCTGTGACTTATATAGCACATGAACACATGCCCTCAATTAAGTTTTACCTAGGTACATCTTACAGGAAAAATACCATATTTGAATTAGAATTTTCCTTTGATGAATATCCTACCCTAATGTGCAATAAATTACCCTCACTGCTGAAAAAGCATTTCTTATTTCTACTGCAAATGTGTCTGGTTCATTTAGCCACAGGATCTTGATATCCCATCATTTTCTGCTTCATCACAGAATTTCTGTTCACAATGCACACGCTTAAATGTTGCAACCAAGTCCCTCCCCTCCTTTCTCTTTGATAATATTTAACATATTGAGCTCTTGGAATTTCTCCCTCAGGAGCTATTTTCAACCCTTATTCATTCTTACAGTTCTTCTCAAAAGTCTCCTTGACTTTAACATCCTCCTTGAAATATGAACACCCAAACTTGACAGAGGATTCTTGGAGCGATCTCATTAGTGCCAAGCACAAAGACATGGTACATTTCCTGCCCAGTCATATATACACTGGGTCATACTGAAGCTTTTCCTCAAGTTCTCTCAAATTAATCTGTATTTACATAGAAAACAGTTAACTGAGAAGCTAAAACAAGCAATGTAGAGAAAACTAAAGACCCAACATTCTACCAATTCAATTTCTCAGATGACCATTGCATATATCCCCCTCACTGCACATGTTTGGGAGACACATCCCTTTGATTTTCAAGCAGAAAGCCCAGAACGACTGTGTGATTGCTGAATCCTTTGGCTCTGTACAAAGGTGGAATGCTGTACTTAGGAGTGTAGAGAGTTTAGAGTTAACCAGTCTGAACTCAAGGTCAAGGTTTACTGAGGTCAACAACCAATGTCAACAGTGCCAGATCACCCATTTTCGACAAGTAACAGATCAATATTAAATAACTGCATATTCTGTGCTTCTCAGATATACACAAAGAACTGCAAGCACGTTAGTACAAGAAACCAGAAAAAACAGCACTCCTAAACCTTCATTTCATTACTTCTTGACTATGTTTTCAGATACGCAGGTCTTGATATTTTTTTTTCCCTGCTAGATCAAAACTGACCAACAGATCCCAATGGCAAGAAGATAGCTGAAAGAAAACAACTGCTCTTCTGCACTCGGCCTGGGCTGTGACAGGTGTACTTGATTATTGCTTTTTTGGAACTATACAGGTACTGGAGGATGAACAGTGACCTTTCCTGCTTCCCTGCACAGCAGCGTTAACCAGGCACACACAGCTGACAGATCCAACAGATGCATGCCTGAAGAAGAACAAAGTGCTTTAAAGCACATGTTGCTAAGTTTTTGAGAACAGAGTGCATTGTTTTCGACTGATAATAGAATCACAGAACCTCCTAGGTTGGAAAAGGCCTCTAAGAACATCGAGTCCAACCATTAACCCAGCACTGTCAAGCCCAGCACTAAACCATGTCCCTGAGTGTCACATTTACACATCTTTTCAATCCCTCCAGGGATGGGAACTCCACCACTCTCCTGGGCAGACTGTTCCAGTGCTTAACAGCCTTCTTCTGTGAAGAATTTTTTCCAATATCCAATCTAAACCACCCTAGGCACAAGCAGTTTGCTCCTGTCCTTTTGCTCGTTACTCAGAAGAGACTGACCACACCTGGCTACAAACTCCTTTCTCAGTCAGAACACTGAGTTACTTAATGGAGGCAATTTCCACATCAGTATCTGCTCTGTATCCCACAGCTGGAAATAATGCCTATTTCATAGTTGGATTAATTGCAAACCAAAGCATGATCTGCACAAAAATGCAAAACAGGATCCCAGTTCTACTGAGTTTTAATTTAGAGCCATCTATCAATGACTTCCTCATATTACATTGCATACTCTTAATGAACTAATTTATAAATATATTTATAATGCATGTGCTTGAACACCAAAGCAAACATCACAGGGGAGGAGAGGGTTGGAAAAGAAGAAAAAGAAAAGAAAAAGCATCACACCACCCAAGCAGTGCTTAAATGATTCTATACTTCAGGAATGCTGCCCTGGCCAACAAAAGTATGTTTAGAGCAGAAGCTCCAGAGCCACTGAAAAAGTCTGAGGATTTAGAAATGTCTATTTGACAGATTACCATAATGAAGATCTACAGCACACGTTCCCTGGAGGATTACATGCGAATCACGAAGAACTACACTTCTGAAATAAATCTGTTTATTAAGAAGGAGATAAAGCACTTTGAAGGTCTATTTTTGTCTGGTTTGTATTCATACCCTGAGGATACTTAAAAAGGGGAAAAAACTAATGCAGGTATGTACCACAGCAGCGACAAGCAAAGACTTCAGCTATGAAGATTAACAGAGCGGAAGTCATATGATCCAGCATGACTATGGGAGCTGCTACCAAAAAAATCTGCAGCTTGTGACATGCATGTGAACCACGAGCATCTTTCTATTAACTTAGACAATTCTGACTTTTTTTCCCATTTAAACCTTTTCTCTGCTTCAAACAACCTGGACCCAACTCTTCAATGCCAACAAAGCAGTTTTGCATTAACCCAAGCGACAGTATTGCTTCATTACCGAGCAGTGTGACCTGTTAGTGTCGTTTCAGCCAACAACTCTAGCAATGTAAAACTCTTATAATTTCAAAGATGTGAAAAAAACCACCCTGATAAGTTTAAATAGACACTAAAACCAAGAAAAATCTGATGAAACTTGGACAAAAGTGTTTCTGTGGGATAATTTTTTTTTTAAGAAAACGCTGTACGGATAGCTCTAGAGTTTTTAATTAAAAAACTCCAGCTGAAAAAAAAAAAACCTGCCAAAGGTAAGCTGCAAAAGATCATTCTTTGGCTTGCTTCAGGTGATTAACTTTATGGTAGATTATCATACAGTTAAATCATCTACTAGGAATGTGATCCATGACCAAAATTCAGAAGACACTCTTTAGTATTTTGATGATAGCAGAGATAAATGCTGCATTATGGATGTACTGGGACTCATACAAGAGCTCTTTAGATTAGAATTCTAAAAATGTATACAGTATTGCTCGATATACAAGACTGGCATCGTTACAGTTTCAATCATCTAATGCTTTCCATATGCTAACCACTGAACAAATAAATTTGCCTGTAAATGCAAGAAATACGTACCAAGTAATAAATAAACCAACATGAAACAGGCTGTTCATTTTAGGGTTAAAAAAATCTAAATTCTTTATTCCTTCCCCGAATATTTCTGTCCTGATGACTCAGCAACAATGCTGCGAGTTTTAGCTGAAGTCAGCGAGATGTCTCAGCGCTGTTTTGCAAGTGTCAACTCCACACTCGTTACGGAGTTTGTTTTAATTACAATTTCGAGGCCATCTCAGTTACAGCAGAGACCTGCTGAAGTCAAGGAGCTCTGCATGCATGGAGAAACCAAGACACTGAGGATCACACAGGAGGACGGCAATGACAATGTTGTCCTAGACTGAAACTTGCGGAATTACCCGGTTGAGTTTCTGGTACCCTGAGCACACCCCAAATGCCGGCGGGGAGCGCGTCCTGTCATCCTGCGCTCATGGCCCGCAGCAAGTTTTCACAGATCACTGTGTTTTGGGGGTTCTGTTTCAATATTTAAAAGCTTTAAGGCGCTAACACATCGTTCAGTTCCTAAAGCCAAGCGAGACCACGCTGGTGTCCCGTTTGTCAGCGAACAGAAAGCAAAGAGCAGCACACGGAGCCGCTCAACGCGGGCAGTGGGAACAGGGATGGAAAGAGAGCAGCAGCTCACCGGGGCTGTGCGGGACCATCCGCACTCAGATTTACCTGTCCTACCCCACACCCAGCTCCAGCCCGGAGCCCCCGGAGGAGCCACCGCGGTGCCGGGGCGACCAGCGCGGATCCCTCTATTTCACCGAGTTCTGAGTTACTTTTAGAAA
>VWZT01007191.1:1071947-1181558 GCA_013397055.1 Pachycephala philippinensis | reverse complement strand
GGGGGGGGAGAACATTTAAAATATTTTCCCTACTGAATAAAAACTACTATTGAAATAAAGGCATTTTAACCCAGCAGCTGCTGCAGAAAAGGCAGAAAACAAAGTCTTTCAGAAGTCTTCCAGGCATATGGTGCACATATAAGCAGAGAGAAAAGCAAATTTCAAGCATTTATAACAGAACTGGCTTCTGCTAATAAAGTATTAATGGGAAAGTCTGGCTGGACTGCTGTAGCTCTGAAAGCAATTTTAGAAAAAAACAGAGCAATGTAGTCACTGAAGAGCAGGTGAACCAATCTACAATCCTCATTACTAAAACTGTTTTTCCAACATTAAGGAGAAGTAAAATAGCTGAAACTGGAGGTGTATTTTCTTGCCCAGAGAAATCTATCAGGCTTGTAGGTGTACAAATGCATTTACTCAAAGCATGATTCATCAGGTTTTATTCACAATTTTTTCGTCTCCTGCAATAACATGTTAAGACTCTGCTCCTTCCTACATTCTTCTCTTTTCTAGACTACCCCCAGGTACAAGCCATGGCTGTAGACTGGTTTTGTTAGTCACTCCAGACTTGAGGATTTTCTGCTGTGTCGCTTAAGCCAGTCATGCCCATTCCATGAGAAAGGCTGAGGCTGAAGTTTAAGACCGATTTACCACCACCACAGTTTTGCATTTCCTTGCTTCAGCTGTGAGCTACTTCTGGATAGTCCTGAGCTTGGCACAAGTGTGAGCTGACACTGCAGCAGAGAAATCATCTCCAAAAGCAAAGTGCACCAGCCACGACTGCACATGCTTTCACACAGGGCTCCAAACTCGTCAGGGAACCAGAAAGCTATTTGGAGTCGTGTGTCTCTGCTGCACCTTAGTCAAAAATCCCTGGGCAGGCCTTTTAATTACTAGGCAATAGGCAAAAGTTAGTCAAATATAAAATTCCATTGATTTTTTTGCTAAAACCAGGCTAGCTTTGCTGCTTAAACCCTTGTCTTCCTGCTGCTGTTGTTAGAGTTCCTCCGTTCCCCCAATATTTTTGCCAAGGATTGGTCTCATCACTAATCACAGGCAGGGGGAGAAGGATTTGCTTACCACAGTACAGAGGTGCAGCCAAAGGGAAAGGTTTGAGACAACTGGCAAGGATTTTGTTTTATACTGAATCATGACCACATGCTCTAGAAGTAAGTCACAAAAAAATCAAGTGATGCCCCAACATTCAGGGAAACTGAGATGGATTTACACCATTAAGAAAAAAAACCTCCAAGCAATTACATTTTGCAAAACACTTAATGTGACCTGACTAGAAAAGAACATGCGAGACAATCAAATATAAACTTAAAACCTTCCCTGAAACTTTTCTGAAAGGAAATAGTGCATGAAAACTGTACATCCATAGAACACTCCAGTATTGGTGCACATCTTTTCTTATCAAAAAATCTGTCAGGTGGTTTGGAAATGGGCATGGAAACATGGACAAATTGAGTATTAAATTTAAAGAGACTTTATGGACTTGAGATACTGGATAAGGCAGTTTCTAAGTTTCTGCTTTACAGAAAGTCTAGCACAGAATTATAGAATATCCTGAATTGCAGGAGACCCACAAGGATCATCGAGTCCAGCTCCTGGTTAGGTTGAAAGGAATCCATGTGATGGTTTTAACTATTGACTTGAAATGGCTGTTTACAAGAATAAGTTTACTTTCCTTCTGTAGGTGAAAGTTGGGTTGGTTTGTTTGTTTCTTTTTCGTATTTTTACCAGCCTGCAAAGTGATCGAGCTGTAGCCATTCTGTGCAGCAGAAGTGCCACCTCGTGGCTCCCTTAATCCTTGCTGGGTTTGATGATGGTTTTTTTCGGGTCATTTTAGAATTACTAATATAAAAATCTGATTTTTAAGAGAGTTCAGTCTGTGATCCATATAAGAAAGATCCTACCTGGTTGCCACGCTGGTGGACTGACGCTATGAAGGGTGATGTCCTCTCCCTTGCTGGAGGACACTGATCACTGTAGTTGGCAGGACTATTTATTCCAGTGCAGGAGAAGGAGAGCATTAAAACTGTCATTTTAAAGGTCTGAAAGGGACCTACAGTCCTGCCCCGTATCGCCCATTCCTGCAGCATTTAATCAAGGAGGGTACTGAGACCAAGAGGACTGGTAGGCATGCCTGGAATGTCAAGTCCTGCTTCTTTACACAGACTAAAGGCACCACACATTTAAATAACAGAAGCCCCACTTGAGGAAACAAGAAATTAAATACCTTTAAAACCATCTGCTAAATGTAGTTTGAAAGCCTAAAATTCCTTTTTATGAGCAGTCTCTGCCTTTTATACTGAAAAATTAATTGGATGTATGTATTTTACAGAACAAATCCACGATTCAGCAAGAAAATTAATGAAATGAAGAGACAGTTGGAGCTGCTGCCAAGAACGGTCATTTCAGGCCTAGCAACCTTGGAAAATGACCTTTTAAATAATGAATTTGGAAAAATAACACTACAAAGCAACAAAAATGGGTGCTACCTACCTATAAAGTCTGCTAATAGGAATAGCTTCCAAAGAATGAAGACATTAAATGGATCATGGAAACTCACAAGAGCTGATGTTCCTGTATCAAGCATCCCAAGGTTTGAACTGCCTCGATGCACCTCCTGAGGTAACTCCAGGTGAGCTCGGGGTGTGTTTCTACCCCCTGTACAAATAATTACTCTGATCCAAAGGACAGGAGTGCAGTTGTACAGTGTTTAGAAAGTGAGAAGGTAACAAAACTAGACCTAGAAGGGCTGCCATGGTTTCCTGGAGTACTTAGGATAACTAAACAAGGAGGAATGCAACATACTCAGACAAGCTATTATTTATTCATCATTCCGTAAGCAGTGAAATACCTCCCTAAAAAAGGCTTTTAAGCACACATGCTTTACACAAATGGAGGAATGTCTGATTCACGTTGAAGTAGTGTTTAAGTAGTGCAGAGTGGTGCAAAAGAACTTCTGTGGTTCTGCAGTGCATCTGAAGTTTTTCTATGCCTTGATCCATGCCTTACAAAGTAGAATAACTAGCAAAAGCAGGAAATCTAATTTTTGTCCAAGCTTAAACTGGAGCATGATTTTTTTTTTTTTTCCTGTAAAGGAAATTACTCCCTACTTAATGACATTTTCTTTTAACTTTGAAATCTATCATATTGAAATGAGATGGAAGTCCTATTTCTTATCAAAGCATTCCTGCAGTGGATTCTCTCCACCTTTCCCCTCCCACTCAGTTAAGCTGTATCCTTAAGCTGCAAAACATAGTTCCCCAAAATCTGTGCAGCTCTCTTGGTCCTGGAAGGGGCTCTAATGTCTCCTAGAACTTTTTCAGGCTGGACAACCCCAACTCACCCTGACTCCCTAACAGAGGTGCTCCAAGCCTCTGATCATCTTTGTGGGACTCACTCCAGCAGGTCCAAATCCTTCTTACGCTGAGGACCCAAGAGCTGGACATAGCACTCAGAATTCCAGAGCAACTCAGTCAAGAGGTGTGAGTGAATATAATCAACATCCCTCATAAACAGGGCTCCACAACACCCAAAGTTGTTTCACAAGAGAAACAGTTTCCGTGATAAAGATTATAGCCACAGATTATGGAGAACAAGACACGCTTCTTGCTTTTTCCATTATTTAAAGAATAATCACTGGCGGATTTTAGGAGGTTTTTGTGAATTGAAACAGAAAATGAGAACAGGTATGGAAGCTGAGCCTTAATCCTCCAATTTAATTTCCTTTAATCTTGCTTATAGAATATATCCTCTTTTTAACTACCCTTTTTTTTTTTCACCAAAGCCTGGCACTTTCAGATCCTCTTACACCTTTTTACCATGAAATACATGCATTGCTATTCTCCAGGCAAACTTCCCTCCCCCCTGTCCAGGTTTCTCCACCTCATGCTCAATGCCTTTTTAGGCTTCTAATCTAGGATGGCTAACACAGCAAAACTGGAACAGGAGACGGAGCATTGCAAGTGGCCCTTTAGCAACCTGCAGAGCTCACACTTACAGCAAATACTCTGAGCACAGGTAGGGTGGCGAACACAACATTAAGACTAAATAAAAAACAATTTATATTCTCCCCCATTGAGGTCTGAAGCTGGGATAGGTAATTTGTTCCAAATGGAGGAGGAACACTGCAGACTACAGTGCTCCAGGCTTTTCTGGTTCTTGATCGTTTAACTCGTCGTGGGGTTTCTTCACATAACCTGACCTCCAGTTGCTTTTGAACAAAAGAGGTAACTGCTGAAGATTGTGGAGAAGATAGGAAGGACACAACCCCTAATTACTCAACTGGTTGAATTCATCAGGAGCTACATTATAGTCAGTACTTAGCAAGAAAAGAGACTTCAAACAAACAACAATTCTTAAACCAACACAAACAGCATTTTTGTTCTTTATTAAATCAAAACGTTTTATTTAAAAGCAGCAGGCCTAGCAAATAAGGAACAATCTAAAAAGAACCCCTGGTGACATAGACACATTCGGTTATTTTTTAAATTGTGATAAAAGACAAAGACCCACAAATCTCGCAATGTATCATTTGCTTCCAAGGACAGTAACTAATAGCCTATGATTTTAATGATTGTCCTGCAACTGATCATTTTGAGAAGCACAGGATAAAGTGCAGTTGAGCTAAATATTATCCTCTTACCCTTCCAGAGCACAGTATTTCATTTAAACCATTCAGTTTTGAGGGTTAGTAGTAGATTTAAAAGCTTGTTTGTAGTTATTAGAGCTCCAAGACCCCTACATAATTTAGACTAGTTCACATTTCAAAAACTTCTCCGAAACTTTAAAATATCATCTATATTTTAAATGTTCATCTTAAAATAAAGTGGCTACAGGGTCCAGTTCTGACTTTGCATGTATCAGTACTTTTGAATCAAGACAAATTTCTCCCAAGAGAGAATCTTCTTTCACCACTCAAAATAATTGCATTGCCACCGTTCATATTAAGAGAAAAAGATAGATGGCCTTTACCCAAAGATGCTCTGGTGTGCCCTTACAGAGTTAATTGGAGGACTGACATCTGAAAGAGCTCTCTGTCTCCCAGGACTCATTTTCTCTTTACTCATACTATACCAACCTGAAAGGCAGAAACATTTAACAGACTGCTCCCCAGACGTGCATTGTTTTTCTTAATATTTTCACGCTGTGGTATAGCAATCCTGCCCAAAACCTCGCCACAAGCAGCATCCTGAACATAAAATATCTACTGCCAGCAGGGGAAGTTGTCTGTTTCCCTCTTACCTCAGAGAATTATCGGTGGATACCAGGAAACAGTGTCAGATATGCTCATCAGTCACAAATAATTACAGATCCCTATCATCATTGTTTTTCCACACAATCACCTTATCTCTGACAAGACACAAAAAAACCCCTCCATGTTGTGGGGAGGATTCATCCCAAGTTTGTTGTCAGAAAAGTAAGAAAATAATGTGTAAGAGCCCAGATGTTTTTACTCATTTATAGACAGCAAGAAATTGTTTCTTTTTTTTTTTTAAATTTCAATACATCAAATGTAAACCTCACTAGTTTGTTTCCACTTTTTTTTTAAAAGAAATATCTAACATTGCTTTCTCAGTGTTGTTTTTGACTATTTTCTGTAAACATTTAAATAATTAAAACCACATTCCAATGTGAGTCCTCATGAGTGAAGGCTTTGCCCAGTGATCCATCAGGAGAGACACTAGAGCTTATGCCCAGTGCAGTGCTTCACTGTAGAGGTATCTAATTAAAGTAACTGTGTGAATTGAGTGACCATATGGAACCATCAGTGATGGAGAGATACAATAACTTGGAAGCAAAATTATCACAAGAGAGTCTAAAACAAGGGAAGAAGGTGCAAGTTAGAAAAAGAAATCTGCTGAATAGTCAAAGTATTGGAACAGAAGCTCTGTTTAGAAGGGGAGGATGTCAAGAGATAGTCCATACAAAGAAACAATAACAAGTCATAATAATTCTGAGGCACTTAGCAGAAAAACATCACAGAAACAGAAGAACTTAATTTCTTTCCGTTTAATACCAACTGCAATGGCCACATGCTGTTCTGTGTTTGTATTTATTGTGTATTTTTGTTTGTGCCACCAGAATATAAGCTTTTCCAGGCAGAGCCCAGCTGTTTGTTTGGCACAAACTCCCCTATTATACAATGCTGGGTACACTTAAATAGGGGCTGTACATGCTATGTTAATCCTCTCCCTGAAGCAGGCTAATTAAATCAAAACCTGATAAAATGGTGTTACAATTTTCACAGAAATCAACAGAATCAAGGACGTTTCAGTTTTAACTCTCCAGGGGACCAGTGTGTGAAAAACTGAAATATTTTAAAAACTAATTAGAGCAAAACCATACTCTAGGAGTAGTGACAGAGTTAGACTCAAGCCTTGGTGTATCTGGTGGGAAGCTGCTTCTCAACTCATGTTGTGTCCTGTTGTCAGCGTAGTGCTGAGCACAGGCAGTGAAATCTGGCTTACAGCTCTCATTGCAAGCCCATGATAGAGCATGCTTTCAGCATAGACTCAAGTGAAGATTAGTGGATCATCACCTGTTTCCATTCCAGGACATCACAGTTTTTACTGTTTCCCAGAGCACCACCCACAGCAGGGAGAGTCCATCCCACTGCACTGGGGCTGTTTCCTTACACCTGCTTAAACCTGCAGGAGTTTGCACATTGCTGATTCTGCTGCTGTCAGGAGGCCTGAGCCTGCCATAATTCAGCATACAATATCTAAAAAGCCTGGAGAACACCCAAGGGCTGTACCCTCTTTGCTGTTTCCATGGTATTTTATGCCCTGTTGTGTGGCTGTACCCACAGCAGAGCAGGTTCTGCTACACACAACTCCTCTATGGAAGAGTATTCATGGAACTTCTTTTAAACCTGCACCTGGTCTCATGATTCAACCTAACCTCCTTAAATAGTTGAAACCCAGTGTTAAAATGGGTTTTATGTCCTAAGCATTGACATAAGAGACTACACAAGGCACAAGAATGCAGGGCAGCTCACTGCTGATTCAAAGGTAGCTTCAGAGGATGTGTTAATCCCTTGTCACACTATAGCCCTACAGGAAAAACATTGACATGAGCTGCTGTGAAATCCATACTGTAAAGTTTGTTCTCTGATTTGCTGGCTGTAATTCTTCACTGTTTTCCAGACATATACCCAAACAAACCCTAATAAAGGGAGTCAAATAGTGCAAACACTAAATGATAATTGAAAACCTAAGAGGGCACCAGAATTTCATCAAAATCTTACCTGCTCCTATCAGCGCTGCCCACTTATTGCATATAGCAAAAGCAAACCCCAGCCAGTAAAACACCCAGTATAGATTAAAGCAGATAAATTGGGGGGGTTGTTTGTCCAGGACTTACATTTTGTTTATGGCATAGCTTGTACCTGATTTACTTGTCCTAATGCAGGCCACTGTAAAGTGTTGTTAAACCTTGTGCAATTGCAATTTAAATGAAAACACATGACTGAATCCCACTTGATCTCTTCACACTACTTCTGTCAGTGCATGGGCTTTAGTTCCAATCAGGATAAACAAATCCATAGCCGAGACCAGTAGAGAGAAATACATGCCAATTTTATAGGAAAATCTTGCCTTTTTTTTTTTTAGACTCTGGGCAGAAGAGGTCCAAAAAAGACCACGTGAGAGGCAGCACTGCTTCAGGACCTAGTATCTTCCTTATTCTCATTTCAGCTGGTGTCTTGGGATTGTTAACAGTTTATTCCCATGGCCAAAACTTTTAAAACTACGGGTGATTAAATTACTTTTTAAGCAAAATGTAACTCACAGACTGCTAAGATAGCAACTTAAGTAGGATTAAAACCTTTTGAGACTAACACAGGCCTGAAGATGCCATCAAATAATGAATAGCTTATCACTGGTCTGGTTCACTTTCATACCGAGCATCAGTGCATGGAGCAAGACAACAATTTGGCTCTGAACAGTTGGGGTTTTTTTGAAGTGTGATGGTGTAGTTGGATATTTCCAAGAGTAAAAATGCTGTCAAAGCAGCGTACAATTTAAAGTTCATAAGTGAAAGAAAATGGATGGCTCATCAACAAGAATGTAATTTCTAAGGATAAAGACAGATTTTTTTTTTTTTTTTCCCTTAAACACTGCTCATGACTCCAAGGGAAAAATTAAGAGTCTTACAGAACTAGTAGGAGAAAGGAGCAAGGACAACAAATGTCAAGTTAAAGTAGATGTATTTGCTGGGGCATCATTTAAACAGTGCCTGAAGCATAATCCCAGCAAGATGGGCATTTCAGCTTGGTCTAGCAGCATCCCTAGCTGGGATAAGAAAGTCTAATCACTTTATTAGAAAAACAGTGTCATTAGAGGAGAATTTGGGAAGAAGTAGCTATAGTTTGTGTTGGTTTTTTACCTTTTAAATTTTTGCATAAAGATTTAGCAGGATAACTTCAGCAGCCAGCTTGAAGCTATGGATGTTTATGATTTTAGCAATTAGTATGCCAAAAGGCTGACTGTGCAACAGACTAAGAAATGTACTGTTCCTGCCCATAAGAATACAGCCTATATTTATGGATTTTACCTCTTATGTTTTAAGGATGGCAGAGTACAGCCCATTTTCTTTTGCACTTTAAATGTTTTAGAGCAATACACTCTTTGCCCTCAGACATCATCATTCCTTTCCAAACAGTACCTGGAATTCAGATGACACATTAAGATTCATGCAGCTTGACCTTCCTTGCCTTTCATGCAGAGCTCCAGTGGCTCTGACCAGCAAAGTTTGGGACACAAATAACAATTTTCATCACAACTTAGTTGCTTGCAGGGATAGCACTAATGCTCTGTTAGAGGATAAGTGCTGAAAACAGGTAGTTTTACTCGTTAACTCATACTGAGTTTATACTGGCTTTAGCATCTTCTGCCATCTAACCAGTAGAACACACAGCATCACCAGCTTCCTCTGTAGTGCCACATCTGGTTTCCTTCTGTACAGTGAGGAAGAATTACCGATAAAATGAATCCAGAGTATTCTCTGAAGGCAGAGAGTATTCTGGCCTTTGCCTTTTCCCGGACAGTCTCATACCATGTGTTCTTGGGGATTTCTTGACATCTTTTCCAAAAATCAGGACTGTATAAAGAATATACCCACAAAAGTGCTTTACATGGCACGCAGAGAAAACAATTCAGCACCAAACAGAAAACAATTCAGTGTTTGATGTCTGTGGTTAAGGAAAGTTCCCTGTCCCACCATCCAGGAGTCACTCTCACCACCTGAGCTGGAACTGAGGCCCCTTCTCAGCTACACTCACTTTCAGACCAAGTTTCCTCATCAGCTCCACTGCAGGTTTCCCACAGCAGAGTCTCAGACATCCAGATCCTTAAAATATTTTAATCATGGTGCAATAACTAAATAACTCTATAAACAGCTTGGGCTGATGCCTCCAAGGAGGGACACAAAACAAAGGACCCCCTGGGCTTTTATCCCCTTACAATCTGTGGGTGGGAAAATCCAGGGGTCCTCAGCTCCTGTGTGTCCCTGTCCCTCACCTGGCTGTACCACAGGTCCCCATGCCCTTAGCTCACAGCCTCTTGCCTCAAGGCCCTGCCCCTCAGCTCAACCTGCAGCTTGTACCCCAAGCTATCTGCACTAAAT
The DNA here is from genome assembly GCA_013397055.1 of Pachycephala philippinensis. Taxonomy (NCBI): domain Eukaryota; kingdom Metazoa; phylum Chordata; class Aves; order Passeriformes; genus Pachycephala; species Pachycephala philippinensis. Next base: position 1,171,919 of record VWZT01007191.1, on the reverse strand, counting down.
GTATTCCCCAACATCTGCAGTGCCCAGTTTTAAACGACAATACTCTTTAGCAGCCAGGAGTATGATGCTTAAGGTGAAGATGGCACATGGCCAGAGCCATTCTAAAGACTCTCTGGCGGCTCAAAATGAGATATTCTGCACTGAAAGCATCCTCATTGTTCTCAATGGTCTGTCACTTTAAAATAGAGTCACACCAGTAGATCACCATTAACAGCCAGTAGCTTCTCCTTTGGGCCCCCCTCCTCTTTTTATTCATAGACTTGAATGAGAAATGGCCTTGGACAAACATTTTCATCTTGAAACACTTCCTACTCTAAAGTCATCTCCAGCATCAAAATGAACAACTGCAGCGTGAATTAAACCTCGTAAGATACAACTTTTGCCAAGTACCACCATCTGGATATTTAAATCCACAAAATCTCTGCTACAGGGGCAAGTGCAGCATTTACATTTCTAGAAGTGGGAAATCACCCACTCCTCAGATGTATCTACTTCTTGGTGCAGACAAGGTGCAAATTACACCAAGATTCCAACTGAGGTAAATCCATATCGAGGAGCCTGTTCACCTGGTCTCACTACCTCCCTACGATGAGACTGACCACTTAAAGCTCTTGAGTACACTCTGTTTGCAATGATGTGCACACACATCTGAAAAGGAATGAAACAAATCTTCATAACCCACTGATTTTTGCCTCCTTACACTTCTCTACCTGAAATTAAAAGGCTAGAGGCAAACAGGTACAGTAAGCAGCTGTTTTATAACTGCAGCATAACACAGGACATGTGTGCATGGAGGGAAGAGCCACAGCCAGAGGCAACTGCCCTTTTTCCATTAACACTTTCCCTTATATTTATAGCTTACCTTACATGCTTTGAATTCACCCTCCAAACACCATCACTCAGTGCTGATACCAGACACTACCTCTACAGCACATTACAATAAATGCCATATGTGGATAGGGAAAAAGAGGTGGATTATTTGCCCTATTTCCAACCTTTATTGCCAAGTTATCTGACTTATCTTTCAACAGTCTAATGACAGCAGTATTTTGGAAATTCTCAAGTACTCTGGGTCTGTTATTTAAGGAGTCAGGGAGTCACCCTGTTGCACCGTACCTACTACATTCTTACCACATGTCTAATGTTAAGAACACCATCTTTGCTGGAAAGTCAAGAGAAGAAATCCCCCAGGCTCCTAGGCTATAATTTGCTTTGCCCTTTACTATATCCGTGTAGGTCAAAAGGAAGTTTATACAGGTGCATCAGATTTTGACATAAAACCCCAACTAGATTATGATCCAAAACTGCTGTCTGCCATAGCAGCCCAGAGCTTTATCCAACCAGGTTTTGAAAAATCTCCACAGTTGGAGGCTACACAGTTTCTCTGGGCAGAATCTGCTTGACTAGCCTAACGATGAGAAAGTTTTTCCCTTAAATTCAACGTAAACCTCTGTGACTTCAGTTTATGTCCTTTGCCTCTCAGCTTCATGCCGTACAGTGCTGTAAAGAGCCTGGCTCTGTCTTCTTGGTAACCTGCTCAAAGGCACGGGGAGGCTGCTGACAGGTTCCCCATAGAGCTACAGTTTCCCTGTACTTAGTCAACACAGGATACCGTGGGACTATGGTTTATTTTATGAGATGCAGCTCTGCATGTCCAAACTATGATTTCCAAGAGAGACTGCAGCAGTTTTATCGAGAAACCAAAGAGCTCACATTTTTGCCAGCAGCAAAATTAAAGAAAAAAAACCAAAAAAAATCTGGTTGAAAAAATGGTCTTGCTCGCCAAAATATGTATTTCTTAAGAAAAAAAGCTAAAGTACACAGTAACGCAGCGCTAGAAGTAGAACACCCACCTCCTGGTTATCCCAGTATCTCAAGCATAAGACTGCTCTGCAAGAACAGCCACATTCACAAATAGAACAGTAAATCCCTAGCAGCATTTATCCAAATACAGAAAAGCATATTCCATACAGAAGTTTAGCAACAAAAACAGAGAAGGTCTGATTTAGTAAATCCATTTGCCTTACTTGTTATTTAGCAAACACCTTCTACTAAAATCCTACAGTTTGTTGACGGCAATCTGAAATGTGTTGAAGTAGGATACACATACAGAATGTCTTATTTACTAAAGCGGAATTATTTTTAGAAAAGCTGAATGTAGAACAAGCTACATCTTGCTCTAACTTACAGCTGAGCATCCTGCTTACATGCTGATGTCCGTGTTTACTTTTTTGGTTACAGGAAGCAATGCCAAAAGACTTGAAATAATTTTGCCTCCTGCTGCCTATCAAGTTATTCCACTCCCATAGGAAACAATGGCTGGGGGTCAAGTTAACTCATGCAGAGAAATGCCGAGTGCAGAGTTTCATGGCTCTAAGACAATGCTATTTTAACAGCTTTGCTACGAGGATTTGCTTTGCCAGCCTTCCTTGCCCAATCTGTCTCTCTGAAATATGTGCGACTTCCTTCTGGCACTTTTGCTTAGAATATTCTTCAAATTATCTTTCCCTCTCTCCAAATCTTGTTCTCTCTTGTACACTACTAACACTGTCACATGATTTGCCCTCTATCTTCAAGCTGCAGTCTTAACACATCAGTCAGATGTAACAGCAGTACAGCAGTTTCTACGTTATATTCCTGCATTTTCATTTCATTTTATTTATTTATATCTTGAAAAATAGAGTGACTGGCCTTATAGAGGGTTAAGAGGAGGAAGCCAGGACAGTTCTCCATATGAATCTCTGTGCAAGTGCCAGCTGGATTTCGCAGCCCCGCGCTCGGCAAAGCACAGAACAAGAACGCTGTTAGTATTCTTGGAGTGCTCTGAAGAGGAACAGGAAAAGGCAAGAAAATAATCTTACTCTGTACCAGAAAGAAGTGCTGGAAAGTCAAAGAGGAGAATTCAAACTCCATCCTCCCCACAGCACATAATCAACATCACTCACAGTCACTCTCATGCATCACAGTGACACTAAAGGTAATAAGCTGTATGTGAAAGAAGGAAAATACTGAAGAGGTGTTGTTGCAGCACATCCCCCTTTCCTCCTGCTCTCCATGCCCTCCAAAGCTGAACATTGCTTCCAGGATACTGAAAATACTGCTTGCTGAAGCTCTGCCTGGGAGGGGACCCACCACTCACCCATTCCTGCCTCTTGGGATATATCTTTTTAATGGCTTATAGCAATACACCCTTTCAAATAACCAGAGGTCACTTAATCACTCAATTTTTAATGGCTTATTTACCCTACATTGGAATCATTGCTAAGGAGCATGAGGCAGCCCCAACCACAACACAACCCTAAAGCCCAGGCAATGTTGGGGTGATATGGAAGTGTTGATGGCTCCCTAATACCTTAAACAGGTCGTGCACGGAGCTCAGGGCCTCTGGGTTGTTCCTGTGCACACAGACAGGTTAATTCAAACACCACTGAGTTTTATTAATTCTCTATCAAGAGCTATTAATATTGAAACAGGTCCAGAACAAAACCAAACAATAAAATCACCGTTCTCCCATTGTGAAGAGCAGCTCTGAGGGGGAAGCAGAACTGGAAACAGTCCTGTCCCTGTTCCCTCTACCTGCCTCACTCTGCAAGTAGACACATATTTGCCCCTGCCATTCTTAGCATATCCCAAATATAAATATCAGAGGCACTGCCAAGTGGTACTGTAATGCACACAAGGAAAATCCTCCAAATTCCAAGGTTATATGCAAGGGGAAAAAGTACCCGTTTCTTCACCTCAGGGGCAAAATTGTACTTCACGTGTATGAGGGACTGAGTAACGCTTCATCACAAGAGCCAATTTTCTTCCAGCTCCCCTGCAGCTCCTAAAACATAGATCTTAGTTTTGTGCCTGATTTGCTAAATGGCTTTCCTTTCTATTATACCTTTTAAAAAGTAAAAAGGAATGATAAATACATTGTTTCATGATTTACTGCGCTCACCAGAAAGTAGATGTTAGGAGGACTGTTCTCACTGAAGAAATACATACTGAAATAAAAATAATAAAAAAAAAAAAACCCAAACAAACATGTCACTCCCCCTCTTCCACAAGGAGAGGGCAGATATTCCTCATGGGAAACAAAAGCCAGAAGAAAAAGCTAAGTAGTTATTAATATGGAAATAGTCTAAAAAAAACCCCTATGACATATAGCAACAAAAAGCCCTAGGACAGTTCCATCTCACATATATTAAATTTTAGTGCTATGTATAGTGAAAACATGAGTGGTAAAACAAAGTTAGAACAAAACCCACACATAATGCAGGCATTGAATCCATAAAGCAATTAGGCTCATAAGCATTCCAGGAAAATCAACAGTTCGGCATTTTTCTACCGTGTAGGACTTTGTCAGAAAGATGTAGGACTTTTTTTAATAAAAAACCCCTAACATTATTGTCAGTTCTGAATTCTCAGTTTGCACTTCCCATTGCTTTGCTGCATGAAGGGCAAGATGAGGGGGTACAGCTCCTTGGCTGTACTCCCTCCAACTCCCCTGGTTTACCCCAGCCTTAAAACACAACCATTCAGGAGTATCTGTAAAAAAACCCCAAAGAAATTACCTTCCCTTTAAGATACTCAAACACCCACCTGAATGCTGGGGAAGGCTCTTCTCCACAGGCTGAAGATATTCAGGGTGTCTCACTCTTTTAAGCCTTCCCTCCAGACCTTCTTTGCAGCTGTAGATCAGGGTTCCAGAGCTGCAGCCCTTCCATCTGCCACCTCTTCCCTCCTTACTCCACAGCTCTGCTTTTGCCCTCTCTTTCTGGAAGCTTCTTTCCATCAGAGACTTGTGGGAGTGCTGACTCAGCTTGCAAAAGCTGATGCTCATGGGACTAAACCAAACCATTCCCCTTTGACAACTGTATGCAGTTCATGAACTCCCAAATGCAAAACTCCTGGCTGCTGTTACCTGAAGGAACCTGCATCCCCTGGGCTCAGCCCGGGTTTGGGATTCCAAACGAAAAACACCTGGCCAGGAGAGGATCCCCACCACTGGGACTGACCCAGGACCTGAACACAAAAGGGGTGACTAAAGCATCAGCTGATGCTTGTTTGATGTGCATCTTTAGCACCCTGATGGGCCTCAAGTCTGGAAAAAAAACCCCGAAACAGAGTTTAAGCAGCTGTTTTATTAATTATTGACACCACGTACACCACCCCCTTTCATCAAACGTGTAGGATTGCCTCTTTTGCAGAAAAGGCTGTGTTTGATGGTACAATAACAGATCCATCCATCACATCCAGTCCTCTCCAAAGCCACATCCAGAGTTCCTGGTGCCACTTTCTTATTGCCTATGAAATGCAGGTTAGAGTTTATGTTAGAAATTCCAAGAATGTTAGGTGCATCTGAACAAGGCTATGGAGAAAAAAGATTACCCTACTGGTAACGGGTAAAGGTCCCCCACTGATTTCAATATGTCAAAAAATATATTATGCCTTTTATTATAATGCAGCAAGAATAAATCAGCCTTTCATGATCAAGAAGAGACAGTATTACTTGTTCTGGTGCTCTCTGCCTTTCAGAGGGGAGTGTGCTCTGAAATATTGTCACTTTTGTTACTTCCAATATGTCAGCTTGGAAAGGAGATCAGGCCAAGACAAACATTTTACTGCTCTTTTTTTCCCCCTGATTGCGATTGCTTTTGGGCTGCTATCAGTAAATTTTAGGATCTCGTACCAGCCTGATGAAGTTTTTTACTGGGCTTAGTGTCTTTACAAGGTTCAGGCTTTGATGAGATTGTATTTCATTTTCAGCTATTGCACAGCTACAAGGTGCTTTAAGTGAAATTTAGCTATTATTTAGCTATGTCTTGAGTCACACTCTGTGTTTCACACCCCGGAAGAAGTTTTCAGGAAATCACTGCATCCCTAACCACCTTCACAGACCCAAATCATAAGGTTTTTATTCACTCATGTGCTCAGTGTGATGGGAAGAAAGATGTAAACCAGGTGTGGCTGTGCAGAGCTGTGGTTCAGCACCAGGGCTGGAGGCAGCCCTGTGTCCTCCCTGTGTCCTCCCTGTGTCCCTGCATCCTCCCTGTGTCCTCCCTGTGTCCCTGTGTCCTCCCTGTGTCCCTTTGTCCTGGGCTCCAAGCCCCAGCCCACAGTGCTCCTGCCTTCTCCAGGTTCTAAGTGAACCTCCCCCATGGAGAAACTGTGATTTACTTTTTACTTAGTGCTGCCTACCTCAATTTTTAGTCCATTAACAAATCTTTCCTGGGATCTATTAACATGTCACTACAGAATGCCTTTTCCTTCAAAGTTTAATACGTCTTAACTCTCTCTTAATCACATTGCTCTACTCCACTTCATCGCCTGCGGCTTCAGGGAACCTTTGCCTTTTATTAGTACCCATATACAATCATGTTGTCATTCCAAAATCCAGTGCTGCTTTGGGTTTCATAAATTCTTATCCCTTTGATTTACTCAGTGTGTCCACAGCTCCCTGAGAGGGGAGATGTGCAGGCAGGGCAAGGAAAGAAATGTTACAGTACCGAGCTGTGTCGGTGCATTATTTTTGGGGAGGAGCTGTGCCTGGCAGGAGACACGGTCCCTTCTTGCCTGCAGTGGTGGCAGGCAGTGTTAACACTGATATTGGTTTGGTCAAATCCTTGGTACAACCCCCGGAGGTATTGAAAAGACGTGGAGATGCAGCACTTGGACATGGTTTAGTGGTGGGCTTGGCAGTGCTGGGGCAATGGTTAGACTCAATCACAAAGGTCTTCTCCAGCCTGAGTGATTCTGTGATTCCTGTTCTGACAGCTGGTGAGAGCTGACAGACCTCCATGCTCACAGCGGTGAAATTCCAAATGAAAAACTGTTTTTACCTTGGTAGTGCCCCATAAAGGAAGATGTCTTATGCCACAGCCTTGTGAGGGTCACAGTGTTTCTGCTTAGGCCCATCTAGAAGCTCTGCTGACTGCCTGGGGAGGGAGGGAAGGGACTACCTGTCTGTCACCCATTTGGGGTCATTTACACCTCCAGATGAGGAAAAAATACTGAAAATCCTTCTTAGGAATGCACATTCAGATACATGTTTTATCTGTTGTTTGAGGTGACATTTTGTACTTTAGAGTGGTGTTTGTGAGAGACATAAGAAAGTTTCAGTGTGATAAAGCTGTGGTGTCTATTTGGTAAATCCATTATTTATGTCACTGAATTCATTACTGGAGATGACAAAACTAAAATTATGAAACTGTGTGAAAGCAGCTCCTGCAAATTCTGTTGTGGGTTTGTTTTGGTTTTTTTTGGTTTTTTTTGGTTTTTTTTTTCCAATTCAATTTCTACTGAAGCATATTATAATGCAATTTAAGGTGCTATAGTACTAGGAACATGAACAAGATGGATTCACTAATTAAATGGAAACAAGGTCCAGCCTGACATCTCTAAAATACAGCAGATCCCATCATAGCCACATGCTTGTCTCCCTGCTGTTAGAGATTTGTCATTTGCAAGGTACCTGGGTTTCGTCTCAGCATCACGTCAAAGAATCTGAAAAATATCTCATCTCACTTCTAATAAGACACCATCTGCCTTTTTTTTAGAGTAGCCTCCAAGTAGGCATTGTCTGGGTCTGTTTAAGCGCTTTTTGTCTGTTCCCAGGTTCTTTACAAGAGTTTTTTGATTTTTTTTCAGAAGTCAGAGTTGCTGCAATGTGCTGTACGTGGTGGAAGTGTTCAAAAGCATTGGGAATGTGCAGCTTGTACAGAATGCAGCTGCCCACCTGTGAAATGGTATGAGACAGAGAGAGTACAGTTTATCGATTCTTTGGCATCTATATCAGCTTCCTGTTTGTTTCTGAATATAATTTAAGTCCTAGTTTTTTACCTGGTTGGATCCTGACAGGTTACTGGGTTTGTCTATATGAATTGCCATAACAACTGTGGTGCTGGAGCAAACAGTCATGAGCTTTAATAGCCTGGGGGTCTGCAGCAGAGCACTCTTAATTTAGAGACCTTCATCTTTCCAATCTGCGTTGTTTTACCAGCCTGATTGGGCTTATTTTCTGTACTTTTGCATGACTCACTTTGTGATCCGTGGGCTACAGGGAGGGGAGAGATGTGAGTTTGTGTTTGTTTACTTAGGAAGGATTACACTCTTTGAATAAACACCATTCTAGAACGAAACCCAAAGTGTAGGTTGGCTCACGTGTATATGTTCATGCAAAGGTTACGTTCTGCTTTATTGCGAGACCAGGGTGCACATCTGAAGCCACGATGAGACACTGAGAACTACAACATCCCATTTGCTTGTGCTGAAGCTGAATTTGTCCTTGGTTGTGCTGTGCCTCAGGTGCCCCAGTGCTGAGGGGCTGCTCTTTGCAGCTCTGGACTCTCTCACAGCAGCTGCCGAGGCAGCGTTACCACTGTTGTTCTCACAGCTTTGTTTATTGTTCCCGTGGCTGTGCACCTGCAAACCCCAATAATTTTATATGGCAGGTTCTCATGGGAAGCCATTACCGCTGGTGTGAAAATCAGCCCTTTCCCCCAACCTTTTCATACCTCGTTTTGTAGGTGCTGGTTTGTGTCGGAGACAACTGAAACAACAAAGCAGTGTTTGTGTACTCTACACTGTTACTCTGTTAAATACTGAAATATTAGCCGATAACACACGTGCACGGGAGGTTAATGGCCAATGTGCAACAATTTCTCTAATTACCATTCTCAGCTGTAATCATGCCACAAAGAGGAGCATCCAAGAGGGAGTTTGGGTTGATCCCATTGGAGAAAAAAACCATATAATAAATAGTGGGAAAGCATGCAAAAAAAAAGTGTCATCTTTCTCTTCATCCTCACCACTGCTGCACAGGAGAGACAGCACAGAGGACTCCTGGCTGGGGACCCCAGCACTGCTCTTCCAAGGTGCCCACAGAGTATTCCCCTTCTCTGTGTCCTCAGCTGCAGACCCTGCTCACACTATGTGCATGAGTGTGGCTCAACACCCTGATGTCACAGCCCCAGCAGTGTAAATCTAAGAATTATGTGAATTATTGAAACCATCAGGGTCGGGAAAGTCACAAATGGTGCTATGGCAGATAAATCATATGGCATTTTTTTGTTTTTCACTGCGTCTGCCTCACTCTTTTGGTGGAGCAGAAAGCAGTAGCTACTTGTACTTTATGCCACACATCTCTTGCCTTAAATAACACACAGTTTCAATGTAGATTTCAGTGTAGATAATAACAGGCATGTAGTTGGTCATTTGGTCAGTACTTACACCTATCTGCCAGCCATACTGCACCTTTTTTTATCAAAATTGGGGATTTTGTCAATTGGAACAGCTGAGTGTCAAAAGCCAAACTGCCCAACCAGTCTGTGTGAGCACCAGAAGTGGACACCTGCCCACTCACTTTTTGACAGGCATAGCTTTACTGACAGTTTCTGTGAAACGAAATATTATTGACTTTTTTTTTTTTTTTTACCACGGAGACAGTTTTTAACAGTTGTGGACATTCCCATGTCCTTCAGATGAATGAGGGCTACCTATCTTCTTCCTAAAACCGCAAACATCAAGCAAGGGGAGCTGAAATTACCCTGAAAAATCAACTTAATGTGAATCTGGAATATCCAGAGATGCACTGACCTGTTCACTCGCATTACATCTCCTTGACTGCCGTTCCTTGTAGAGAGATGAGTAAAGCCAAAAGAAGTCACTCAACTTTTGCCTTTCGGCCAATCCTACCCTGCACTTCTCCTTCCTTAGAAAGCTTCAAAAGCAGCTATTTTCACAGCCTGAGTATTAACAGGTTTGGCTGCTGTGATGCAGTTACCAGGTGGCTTTGTCAGACCCAAATCTTGGTCTCCTGTGCAAGCACGGAATGGGGGAAGAAAAAGGAGAAAAAGTGTAAGACAATGGTAGTTTTACAGTCTCCTTTTTCAGCTTGGAAGCTGGAGATAGGAGCAGACAAGCTTTAAGATCGTGGGGAGAAATCAATACACTTTTATTGATTCTTGTAGCTGCAGAACTCTCACCCAGCACAAGTACAGGGGTCAGAGGATGAGTACATGACTGTCCTGCCACACTACCCGTGTGTTCCTCAGAAATCCTGCTCTTGGCTTCCCCAGGGACAGAGCCTGCTTTGTTATAGTACTGCAACAGCAGCAGGACCCAGGATCCCTCTCAGCAGGGGAAAGTAGGTCCTGCAAATTATCCCCTACACAAGCCAGAAACTCCAACAAAGCCAGTGGCAGCTGCAGCTGAAAGCACAGCTTCACTTAAGGAAAATACTTCCTTTACAAAAGACTGTTTTCAAACAATTACACAAAGTCTATCGAAACAATGCATGGTATTCCAAAAGAAAGAGGTCCACAAAGTTACATATGAGGAATGACATAGAAATAGAAACACCAGAACAAAACAGCTTGGAAAACCAGCTAAGAAGTTGCATAATTAGAGCAGAATGTAATTAAAAACTTGGAACAAGCATATAGTTTTGAAATAAAAGGAATTGGAAACAAATTATAAAAATTTGAGTATGAAAAATAATTGAAGCTGACTTGTAAGGGTTACATTTAGTTTATATTTTTGCAAAACCTCCAAAAACATCTGTGAGAGTCTTTTAGAGTTGTTTTGATTTTGCAGAAACATTCATTTCCTTCATTGGCATTTTCAGCTTCTGTTAGAAAATTTCTGACCTGCTCAACTCTACCAAGAATCTGTTCATTAGCAAAGTGTGAGAGTCTGTCACCATTTTCAGTTGCTGCAAAGCTGTCAAATGGTGTAAAACTTACTGGAAGGTCCTTTTACTGTTATGGCCCACCTTTGCAGGTGACATTTTATAACGGATTTGATTGTGCCACGATGGACCTGACCTTTGTGTCGTGTCTTTTCTTCCCGTTTCTTGAGCAGAGTCCATTATCTCTTGTTCCAGATTCCTTCAGCTCTTCCCTTTGACTTTGTGTTACTTTCCACTTCATTCCCAGGCTGCACCGCCTAACACCCTACACCTGCTTTTGATGTCACCAAATAGGGACAATGACTATAAAGTTATTTCCTTTTACGAGTCAAACCTGGAAGGTCTCTCTGTTGTTGTTCATTCTATTTCCATTGCTGGTGTAAGTGTCCTTGTTGTTTTTCCCACTAGTGAAGAAAGGGCAAATGTCATATTCACTGAAGCAAAGACTTTGCTTTGAAGCCGTATTGATTTTTCCTTTTCCCTTCTGAAGCTTTGCCAGGCTCCATAAAAGCCTGTCTCTTGTTCAGAAACTCTTTGGACTGAGAGACAACAGGGGCAGCAGAGCCAGCGGGGCGCAGTGGGAAGTTAGGGCATCTGCTGGGGAATGACAATCATGACAGCAGCAAGGAAAAGAAAGAGGTCATTTTATTTTTAACTGTACTCTCAGAATGGTTGTGGATCAGAACAAAGCCAAAAGGGAAACGCAGCTTTAATTCCAACTTGTGTTTCCTCCTTGTCCCCACCTGAATATGAACATTTTCCTAGGGTTCAGCTGGTGACAGCAAGACACTGAGACCACTTAAGTGACAGCTTGGCTAGAGGCTTGACCACGAAGGTGACAACAGCAGGGCATTGTGGCACAGGGCTGTAAGGACACGAGCCCTACCCTGCGCTGGACTGGAGCAGCAGCATCATATGGACTCGCAGAGAACTCCTGAATGAAGGTCCAGGGCTTCCACAGGACTCCTGTTCAAGGGATCTGAAATACTCTGTTCAGACCTAGCTTGTGCAAAGCAGGAATACCCAATAGCATTCATTCAGTTCACACGTACTGCAAAGACCCAAGATGACTCTCTCCTTCCACAAAATGCCTCTGTCTTTTGTAGGTTCTCTGCAGTCTGTGACCACAGACACTTATTTATCCTCTGTGCACTGCAGAGTCTCTCACTCGTAACAAGAAGACAGGTGCTGGCTTTAAGCCTTATTTAAAGGTGGTGTCTCCCAGTGCCTCCACCACTCTTCCAACGCGTTTCATTCGTGCTGACTCAGAGGGAAGAATGTCACTTATTGAAACATCAACGCCACTTCTTGCCATGCTTCTGCATTTCTTGGAGCTGTCAGGCTGGGAGAGCTGGTCTTCCAAAGCTCATTAGATAAACAGCTGCTGCTGGAGCTGCATGTAAAATTACAGCAGCTGCCTTTTGCAGAGCAGGTCAAGTAATAATTATAGTAGTTTTCTACAGTTCTTGGGTTTTTTTTTGTAAAATTAGTACCTAGCACCAGAAATTAAATAACAACAATAAGAATTATTCCTACTGCTCAAGAGTGTGGTCTCACACACCCCATCAGAAAGTTCTTTAAAACCTAAAATTCCATAAAATAGCTTCCAAATGCTCAGCTATTTTGAGAATTGTGCATATGAGACAGCTGGAAATGAGACTTTTTTTTTTTTTAAACACCTGCGAAAAAACCTGTTATCAACAGCAATGAGAGGGTTTTGTTAATTAAAGGATGTTTTCTACAATTCATTTGTAAGGGAAGTGAATCATTAAGTGCTGTCTGAAAACCTTCTTCATGTCAAATAAAAGGAAAATGTTTTGTGGTCATTAGGGCTTACAGGAATAGCCTGAACACCCCCCACCATCTATCTGTGCTGCAGATCAGCTCTGCTCCAGCTGCTGATGCCACTTGTCAAGAGACCATGGGCTCCCCCCACTACACCAGCACCACTGCTGCTTTTCCTTCCCCCTCCTAACAGCTCTACCTGCCAGGGCAATTTTGCAGCCTCTTTCTCCAAGGAGAGGAAGCATCTTAAAGCTGTGCCACCCTGCACAGGGGAAGAAAAGCATAACTGATCCTGTTTGCCCTGACAGGACCTAAGCACAGCAAGTAATGAATACAAGGAAGCTGTTTGGGTGTCCTGGGTCAGCTGTGACTTTGCAGTTTCCTGTGATACCTTTTGGGGCACGTCACATTGTTGACTTCTGCACCGGTGTTACCCCTCCAGCTCTCAGTGTACATTTGTTTTCATTATTCCTGCACCCTCCTGCTGTTTTTTCTCACAAGCTCAGGGTCTGAAAGCTGCTTTCCCAGACCTTTAAGTAACAACTCATCATCAGCTGTGCTGTGTACGGAAGGCTGCAGCTTGAATTTGTTTTCACAAAAGGCACATTACAAGACCTGCCTAATCAGCACTTACCTAAGTTTGCTCACGCCAGACAGAGTCAATTTACAGACCCTGCCTGCTGTTGACCCTGCTGTCTGCTCTGGGTTATTCTGGCCTGCCTCCGCTTTCCGAAATTAAATGTTAGTATTTTTAATTGCAGGTTTTAACTCTTGCCTAATGGGGCACAAGCTCATGCTGTTACAGATCTGTCCAAGGTAAGTGAGAGGGACCATGTGGAAAGGAGCAGGAGTGGGTTTGCTGCTGGTGACAAAATGGGTCTGTGCCTTTCTGTCCCTCATCTGCCACTGAATGGAGATGAAACACGTCCAGTGCCACTGTCCCCTTGCCACTGCTGCCCAGTTCACAGGCACCACAGGGCTCAGAATCCACTTTCTGGAATGTGATGCCTTGCTGCCAGTTTAACCCAGAGCAGCTCTGAGGCTGCTACTTGCTCGTGTTGCAGCTGAACGAGCTCGTAGCTGTTGGAGGATTTATCCCGTGGGTAGGCACCTCAGGCTTGCATGTGGTAAATGCTCAGTGCAAATTAGAAATCATGATGGTTTGTTGCTATCCTTTCCTTTTTGTTGGTGAAAACATATGAAATAAAACTGGTTCGTTCAGAATAATAATTTCAATGTAATTGTGTAAAAATTTTGAAAAATATGGGCTGTTTTTCTGTATATTAATAAAAGGTATTACTAATTTTGACCAAAGAAAATATGAACAATTTATGTTATTTTTTTTCTAAACCAAGAAATAAATGATGGGTAAAATTATTATAGTACTTCTTTCTCTTTGATTTTTACTGAGACTTTTCTTTCTTCTATGCAACTATCTATTGTTGGTCCCATCTTAAAAATAGTTTCACATTATGGGAAAAATGCAGTCTATCCTACATAGCTTGCTAGATGGGGTGTCAAAGGTTTGCAAATTCCATGTTCAGCTCCTTATAGTATGATCAGTTTTGACCACCCACAGCCAGGTTCTGACCATAACAACACAGACCCAGGATGAACATCCATGAAAAAATAAACTCAGCCCTTACCTGAGAGATTGTGGACAGATCACAGAAATTATGGAGCTGAAGAAGTAGCTGCAGATCTGCTCTACTTTGGGAAAAAACAGCTGAAAATTTTAGCCACTGTCACCTAGTGTGCAGCAAAACCACAGAAGGTCTGCTGTGAGGTAACAGCTGTGAGAGTTAAGGTCACCAGCAAGCCAACAGCTCAGATTCAAATTTTAAGTTCAGAAAATGTTTGCTTGGTTTTTCTTCTTAAGATTTTTTCCAAGATTTGATTTGCTGTTTCTATTTCCTTCTTACACCAGACCACAGATCGAGCTCAGTTACCATCATGGCAGTGATAAAAATCTGAAATTAGCTCTCTGGTTGCCTGCTCCTGCTGCGTTTCAGTCTGATGCCTGTAAGGTCCCTGTGGAAGGCTGTGACCACCTATCCTCACCAGCCTGCCCAGGGATGCTTTCCAGTGCCAGTGCTGCCTTTTGATAACCTTTCTTGGTTTTCCAGTGAGACTTTGGCACTGCCTAGACAGCTGGAGGAGCTGTGGAAGCTGCAGTGTTTGTGGTCTAAAGCTGGATGGTTTTTTTTACACTGTCACAATGCTTGTACAGAGCTGTTGCATTCCAATCACCAGGTTGGAGTGTACCTGTGCAACAGCCTCATGACACCCCAGGGTTGTGTGTCACCAACATCAGCCAGGCAAAGACATTTTTACACTCAGAAGTTGAAAAGAATGTTCAAGATCTCTTGTTTCATTAGCATGTACCTATAAGAATGAAGATGGAAAAGAGTAGATATTAATGCAAACCTAATTGCAGAAGCTGTCTGAATGCCAGCAGGGAAATTCCTGTTGTCAAGGATGAAAGACAAGACATCTCCCATTTCCCAGAAGTGCTCTTCATTAACTCTGTGAAAGTCAAACAGCTAATATCCAGGTAAGTGTTCTGCACAAGCCCCTTCGCCTTCCTCCTCAGAAAATGCCACACAGAATGCAGGACTGAGGGTGAGGACACAGGTAATGGTCACAATATTGAAAAAGGTTATTTTCTGCTGATCAAATGTGAACCTTATGTAACCAATCCAAACACCTCTACTGTAAACCAAAGTCTGCTATGCTAACCCAGGATCTGGGTTAAGGAGATGGCAACTTCTTGGCAAATTATTCAAATAAATGAAAGAGTTCCTTGAAGATTTTGGAATCAATGAGTCCAATGAATGCTCACAGCTGTTACTGAAATTCATAATCTTTTAGCCTTGGCTTCTAAGCTGAGAAAGCAGTTTTACAGAAGCCTCACAGATCCACAGGATGGACATGCACTTGGTGCTGATTGCACCACAGGCAGTCCCCTTCAGCTGGTGCTTTTCCTATTGATCTCTCCTCTAAATGGATAACGTTTAGTAGCTTCATAAGCAATGAAGCCATCAATATGTCAGGATTTACACCTCTTTGACCTCAGCATGTGGCAAATATTGCTATCAGCTTTATGTGTTTTGTTCTGTTTGTTTTTAGCTTTTCACTTAATCTGATTGCAACACACAGCATGAGGTTCAGAGGTTTGAACAAATGCAGCCAAGGCATTTGTGTAGCTTCTCTCCAAGACATAAGTGATCATATTCTGCATGGCTCTCTTAATAACACTAATGATTTACAGGACAATCAGACTCTCTCCAGTAAAATAAGTTTACAATGATTTATATGTAGGATTGCTCTAAAGTATGTTTTTATAAATCTTGTGGTCTTAAGTGCTTGTCAAATAGATGTCAGAGACCACACAGAAGCCTAAAAATACTCACATAAACCCTTCTGCAAGTGCTTGACATCAGTGCAACTATTGTATATCTTCATGCTCAACACAGGTTAAAACAGTGCCACTCACTGTGACAGTGTAACTAGAGGCTGCTAAGCTGACAGAAATAATTTATTATGCTGCTTACAGCTAATAAAACCCCGTGTGCTTTGGGGCAGTTTTTGAAAATACAACTCTCATCCTTTTCACGTGTGAACTCTTGCTGTTCCTATCATCTCTGGTAGTCCTTAGACAAAGGTTTGAAGCCTGCAAACACACTCAAAACTAGGAGAAAGTGGAATGTCTGACTGCATAAAATAAGGACTCCCTTGCACCAGAACAGGCAGCCAGTCTTTTTTGTTAAGTACAGCTATTGTGTGTTAAATGTGCCTAAACCCACGCTAACTTCTGAGGAGAATCAGCCCATCTGATCAAAGAAGCTCAAACTGGCAAAACACAGCAGTCTCACCAAGTGCTACGAGAAGCCCCATTTGTGCTGGTGTTCCAGACTGCTCAGTAGTGGTTTGATCTCCAAAATTCACTCCTCTGGGCTGGTGTTTTCCCTCCAGCTCCTCTTCCCTGCTTTCTCTCCCCTACAGCATTTCTCTGTTCTGCATTTCCACTTTGCTAACTCACTCCCAGTGGTACTTACCCCTCACAAAGCAATATCACAGGGAATGAAGCATTGTAGAACTGGCAATTGCTGTAAACCTCATCACTGTGCCTTATCTCGGCTGTGTCTATCTAATTTTGGAACTATTTATAAAGATAGAAGAAATAAGAACAACTCCAGCCCATCTAACCATCCCAAGGCAGAATCCACTCCAAAATGCATTGCATGCTATAGAAGCCATGTGCAGCCTCCTCCAATCTTAGCTGTGCTTGCTGTTGAAAACTTTCTACACTATGAAGTTTTTAAAGTGAGAATATTTCATTGCTTCATGCTGCCTATTCAGTTCTGATCACTGCTCATCTTATTTCCTCTGCCTGAGGCACACTGTAATAAAATATAAACTGGCTGTGAAAAGCTGTCATTCTGATCTATGCTACTAAAAAAAATAATTGTCGTCAATAACATATATATATATATGTATAAATAACTGCTTGTGTCAGGCTTTCATAGTTAAGTGTAACTGAAAGACAGAAAGGATAGTTAATTTGTTCACCTACTTTTGGTTCTCTCTTAGGCAACAGGGAAAACCAGATAACCAGTAGACTATGATTTATCCAGTACTAAAACTCCTACAGCAGGCAGCCAACAATCGTGGTTAAATTTAGGAAGGAAGAATTTCGTGCTGATAACCTTCAACATCCAGCACAGACCTAGAGCAAAAAACCATCTCCTACAATCATACCCACACCTTCAACCCTCCTGCTCCCTTGAGAAGGGAAGCAAAGGGCTGTTTCTAGTTATAAACGAGTAGAAAATTTGGTTTGATGCTGCCCATCTGTATTTCATTCCTTCTGCAAAGGGAGGGGCTCCTCTTTCTCAGGTGCAATCAGCAGGAATTTGGCTGTTTCCTGCAGGGGAACAGCTCCATGGAGTACCTGCAGCACAGAGACAGGCACTGCAACAAAACCCACTTCAGAACAAAGGTCTGGGTGTCTGCACAGCCACAAAAACTCAGCAACACTTGTCTGAAGCCTGGCCATGAGCTAGAAGGTGTTAATTTTTAAGCTTCTTAATCTAGCAAGCAGCAGAGTTTCCGAGCCTCTGCTCGTGTCTGGAGGCACACACTTGCCTTAGCTCGAGCTTGCCTGGGAAATTGTACCTCTGGCATCTTTCAAAGGGAAAAATTACCATTTATGTGTGGTGGGTAATTCAGTGATGGCTGTGAACTCCCTGGCACATGGCTGTCATTGACTGAAGGGATTCTTGTACCTACCCACAGCAGGCTGGCCTTGCCCAAACTGGATGCTGGAGACACCAGAGCAGCCCAAATTTCTATTCCCACCCTGAACAGCAATTCTTGTAGCTGGGAGTTCATAAATTATTATCGCTGGATAGATATGCAACTACAAGAAAAACAATTTAAAGCAAAATTTCTACCTGAGGGAACAAGAACACTGATTAAATTAAGTGAAGAAAACAGATATTTAAATTATTTCAAATATTTGCATTTGCGTGAGACGGTAGCAATGATATGAGAGGGTATGAAGAACAAAATTGCACTTATCCCACAAGAAGCAATTTTAAAAAAACTTAACAAAACCTGTAAGGAAGCAAGAAAAAATAAAGTCATAAATGAAAGGATTATGGCATTTGAGTAAATGATGAATGCATTAGAGGTGACAAACTGCACCTAGCAATTGTCCATACTGCAACAACTCCATAAACCAGAGAGTTTCTAGTTTTAAAATATAATCCCTAAATTGAATTGTAGAATGGAGCCAGGACAGGTATGAGGCAAAGGGGAATTCACATGCAGTATTACAATATAGTCTAAATTCTAGTAACCAACTAGCCCTTTTAGACTTAGGATAAACTGTATTGCTGAAAAAGGATTACTTGTTTAAAAAAAAAAAAAAAGGAGAGAGAATCTCAGATATATAAGTATTACCAGTATTTTATTAAATTTTACAAATGTTCCTTCTTCTGTCAAACACAGTAAAATTTGTGAGTGTTTTCATGCTTCTGTGGTGTATCTCAGAACTACAGTTGGGAGTGTTTTTTCCAGAGAAGTCTTTTTTCATGAATTTAATGCTGCCCTTTCCTCCTGGACAAGGCAAAAGGAAAATGCCCAAAAAGGTTCCTGGCTGCAGCAATTAAGGTTGTATCCTTTGCTGGCTTCTGGTAAGCCTTCAGAGAATCAAGATACTCAAAAAAGCCTATAGGAAAAAAAACCAAAACCAAACAAACCCAAAAACCAAATCCCAAACCACAAACCCTGGCTTGTTTTTTTTTCTATTACGTTTTTCAATCTTGGACAGAGAAGTCATGATTTATGAGAGGAAACCAATGGATCCTGTTACCTTCATCTTCTGTGGAGAGCAGGGAACACTTACTCCAGTTAGTAACTGGGGAGGGAAAAATATATTTATGGCAAATGGATGGATGGTAAAGAAAAAATCAGCCCGATTGAACAAGGGAACCTCTACTAGCTGACCAAGAGTAATTGATTTTGGGTGTTATTTACCACAGTGTAGGTCTGACTTTCCACTTTCATAAAATTGCTTTAGACTTACCTCTATGCAAATAAGAGCGAAATGTATTCATTAGTTCAGCCAAATATCACCACTACATAGGAGTAATCTCATGAAAAATAGAAAAATCAACGGTGTACAACCATATATTTGTCATCAATCAGTGAAATATTGCATGGCTTTTTCTGAAAATGCATTTGGTGTCAGATGAACTACATATTATTTCTAGAACCATTTGTATAGTCTTAATTGCTTAAAATTACTGCTGAAGTTGTTTCTACAAACCATTGGAGGAAACAGGCACACTGTACACCTCACTCTCCCAAACTGCCTCCTGCCACAAGGTTCTGCCCCACTCCTCATTTTATTCCAGGCAAAATTTATCAAGTGTATAAATCAAATGGATTAAGTTCCAGCCCACAACTGCTTTGCAGTCCCAGGATTTCCTTTTCTATCCTTCTCGCCCAGGAGATCCAGTCAGGCTCCCTGACTTTCTCAGTAACTGAACAAAATCACTAGATGAAAAATGTGTCCTTTTTTTTTTTTGTATTTTTAATAATGCAATTGAAGTGTTATCAGCTCATAGAGTCTTTCACCAACCTTTTGTTAACTGAGCTCTGGTATTATCATGTCTGAGTGCCAGTGGTGTCAACTTCCATTTGGAAAAAAGTTACTGGCTCTTGGAGCTGTAAAGCAAAAAACCTGGCTAGCCCTATAGACTTAAAAACTCCACTCTTTTTTTTTTTTGTTTGTTTTTTTTAATGGCGTCATTATAAAGCTCAGCTCACAGATGCTGTTGCCTGGCCTTGCTGACATCGAGAGGGAAAAATTCAGATGACAGAGAAAATCCAGCTATTTCTGTCCTGAATTTGTAGCAACATGTGGCCCAGTTCTCTGTCTCTTCCCTTCCAGAATGGAGCAGAACAGAGCAGACTTCCAACTGCTGTAAAGTGTCATTGTGTCTTTGACATATAGGTCAACGTATAGATTTGAGGATCAGGAAGAACTAAATGTTCCTTTCTATATAGATTTTAACATAAAAATTACTATAGCATGCTGAGGCTGCAAACTCTGCTACAAATCTTTTCTTTGCATCCATGTAATTTCAGGGAATTTTTTTTTTTTAATACAGAGGACTTTTTTTGTCTGAATTTTGGCCTTACATGCAAATACCCATAAGCATATTGTAAAGCACGTTTGAAAGCCTGGTAGTGCTCATAAATCAGGATAGTTATACTTGTAATAATTTCTGTGAGTGGGTGTTCATGTGCATGGGAAGATATGCAAAATTGGACAGTGAGATGAGCCATGATGAACATTAAAGGTCCGGAAGCAGATCGATAGCTGGTGTAAATTGTCAGGGCTTCATTGATTCCAATGGTCCCACGATAAATGCTAATTCAGCTGGAGCTAAAAAAACTGTCATCATCTTATCAGCTGCTCAGTGACAGTGGAGAATGCAGAATGAGGTGCAGGCGTTACCTCCACACCTCTCAACGGTGCAAAAAGGTAAAATTCCCTGGTTAGTCACATTTTTAGAAATCTCCTTTATTGGCTGCAGTGGTGCATGTGGCTATGCATGTGGAGACAGAGCATATAAACACAAAAAGGCATTTTCTGAGACAAACACATGGCTTTTACTGCTGTGATGGTACTTTTATCTTCAAATGAGAACAAAATAAATTTCAAGAGACTGTATAAAATTCGCTTGTACAAATTCGTTGCACCACTATGAGGTTTTGCATTCATCCCAGTAGCAAGGGACATGAAACTCAGGTTTTAATCCACAATTTACATACAATACTTAAATTATTTTTCGAAACTAAAGCTTATTACAGAAACTATGGTTTCCCAGGTGTACAAATTACTGAGAATTATAATATCAACAAAAAGGAATGAAGCCAGGTTGCATATAAAAATCTACACCTCCTAGGTGACTCTCAACAGGTTTTTTTCTGAACATTTTCCGCCAGATAAAGTTCATTACCTTGTTCTAACAATTTCCCATTTCACAAAGTTAAGGTTTTGCTGAACCTTGTATGTAAGAAATTAATTATACAATGGCATGAACAGAATCTAAGAGAAAAGGGACTTTGTGCATGGCTGGTGATGAACTCATTGATTCTGCTGCAAAATTCTCTTGAACACCTTATCAAATGCTGCTGATTTCTGGTTGGCACACAAATGTATTGATGTGCCAGAATGGAATCAAATTAGAATGTTTAGCGTAAAAGCCCATGTGCCGTGTTTCAAATTGTTCATATTTACTTGGAGGCCTCAGGAGGGCATCTTAATCTTATAGTGTTATTATTTCAAATAGAAAAAGAGATTTTTAATGTTATTTGGAGAAAGTCCCTTAGCTTGCAGACTGAAAAAAAAAGCAGAACTGCTGCAACAGATATTTTGACAAGAGTTTTGAACGAAAAATAACAAAACCTCTGAAGGGAATGTCCCATTAATCTAATTTATTTGGAAGCACATTTTCACAATAATAATTAAATTATCTAATGTTCGCTTACATTAAAAAGCGACCATCTGTAACTGTTCATTACTAGAAAAAAAGGTGGGGGAAAGGCCAATATTTTAAACTAACATCACAAGGAAAAAGCAACAACTTCCAAACATCAAAGGAATGCCATGATGTTTGACAGCTTCCTATGAAGTCAGCTGTTTCATCTCCTAGTGAAGTTGGCAACAGAAATTCCAGCATCTTCTGTGCAGTGGTGTCTCTAAAACTGTAACGTTTATTTGTTAGACCTCTATTCATCTGGTTTTCAGGGTGTTTGAATAACAAAAACATCTGATAATTAAAGACTTGTGACACAGGAATCCATGTTTAGTACAGACAACGAAAATAAAGAATACATTTTCCTGTGGAAGGTTATATCCAGGAAGTTCATCCATGCCTTGCAAGTCTTCCGTGGGTGGAGAATACCAGGTATAACCAACTGAGATACCATCGAGCAAAATGCGTTTTTTATCGGTTTTATTTCTCCTAGAAATGTCAGCACAGCACATTATATTGCCTGTAATTTTAATAGATAAACGAGACAATGATTCCATTGTTATTTTTTTTTCTCAAAATGGTAGAATACATTTTCTTAAAAAGGTCTGCAAACATATTTACAAAAGTGTGAAATCAATAAATGCAGGCTCTTTATATTTTTACTGAACTTCCAAAGACTGACTGATATCCTAATTTTATTGGAAATCTGGTCCAAGGATGATACAAGAAATTAAATATCACACTCAGTTTTGCTTTTGTGTAGGCTACCATGAAAAACAAACCAAATAGATAAAATATTTTGAAAAGAACAAACTTATATTCCATGAAGCACATGAAGATATTCCAAAACCATTTCTTATATTTTCATTTCTGCTTTAAAACATCTCTTGCTCTTTCTTAATGTTGTCTTAAAATGTGGGACACCATCTTACTTTTGGAAAGCCAGCTGCTGTAATGTCAGTATAAAGTAGCCACTAAAATATCATTCACAGTATCTGCATCACAGGAAAGGACTTTTTTTTTTTTCCAAACAGAAGTGACAAAATTTGTGTTGTTGCCTTCATCTTTCACATTTTAAATACTATTGGCTGACAGAAATAAAGTGTAGTGTCATGCTTGGTTTACCTAAATCATTTATTTTGTAACTAATAAAAGTAAACAATTACCAGATACTGTATATATAGAGATATATAGATATATGGCCACAAATAAACTATAGTAGAAAGTTATTTTGGTTTTGATAAAGTTAAGAAAAGCACATAAAATCATATTTCATTAATATCTTGTTTTATGGCCATCAATATTTTTGTATTTTTTTTTTGTTTTGTTTCATCAACATAGCAAAATACAATCTTCTTATTAAACAATAATTATCAGATGGCAGACAATTCTTTTTATTGGTTTACATTGGCAGGTCACAGTCTAAAAGCACAACCACATCAGGCAGAAATTGCACACAGACCGCCCTGGATTTTGAAGACTATATTTTATGCTTCTACAAAAAGACCTTAATTTAAAACTGGGGACTGTAACAAGAACTAATTAAATATATGGTTTCTTTTCTTTTTTTTTTTTTTCTTTTGCTAAGTAGGTACATAAAATAACTGAAATTCCAGTACTTTATTTTGGTTTCAGCTTAATTTTTAACGTCCGTGCTCGATGTTAGCAAACATGCTTTAAACTTCTCAGCAATGTTTTATAATAAAAGTTCAATCACCCAATAAAACCAGGTGATTTTTTTTTCCATCATGAAATACTGCAGATTTATTTCAATTAGGCCTGTTCCTCGCCTTTTTTTGGTGTCGGTATTGCATTTTTAACTCATTTCTGAAATCTAGGGGAGATTTACGTGTGATGACAGTCAGAATGTCAATATTTCTGTACAAAATGGCTGTGGTGGGGCTGGCCCATAAATATGCAGTTTTATTAATTGTAGAAGGCACGCTCATGTCTTCAAAAACCAGAATGGTCTTAAGATATTACTCTTTATTTGAGACAGTTACCATTACTTCATTAAAAAATGACAAAACAGCAATAAACATTTTAGCTCTTTAATGAGCAAAGATCAGGTCTCTTAACATTGGAATAATATTCGTTATCCAGATTATCTTTATTTCACTCAGTGACCAGTAATATGGCCAAGAAATACAAAGTAATTTTCCATCAAGTAGTATACAATTTTTGTGTGTAATAAGCTTTCATTCTTGAAAAAGAGTAACTGAAAAGAAATGTTTCTGTTACTGCAGTTAGTTTGTCAGAGAAAGTTCTTCGCATTATCTTACAAACTATCAAAATTGCTAGTAATTTGAAAAAATGTAAAAAAAAATCACATAACTTTAGTCTAATAGAAATATAGTACAGGTAAGAGAGAAAGTATTTATCAGGGATGTGCTCTTAAGTCCATCTCAATTTTTTCTTTTATATAAATGTACATCTGATTACATATACAAACGTTTTGAAAGGACCATGGTATAGAATTACTGGAAAGCAACAGGGGAATGAAAAATTTCTTGTGATTTTAGAACATTCACTTCAAATCACACAAACATATGTAGTATCCCGATTTTTAAATTTCCAGTTGTTGGCTCTCTCTCCATTCTTATATACCCTCTTTTTCTACACTCTTGCCATCTGGTCTAGAGAATTCATTGGAATGACAAAGCTAATGTATAGCAAAAAGGGAATTAACATTATATTAAAGTATTATAAGTAAACTTTGTAACATGCAACATGAGTTGAAACAATAAACTGAAAGGTGTAATCAGAGCAGTAATATTGGGGCATTTTTAAATGGCAAAATGTCATTGCAATTAAATTTTTGGACACACTTTACCTTATCAATTTGAACTAAATATTTGGTAACTAAATCACAGCAAATTATAAATCCTTCATCAAAGGAGATTCCATTAAAGTTATAGTTATTTCAAAGTTAGAAATTATTCAGGTGGAACGGAAAAAGAACATTATTAATAAACATTTTTTTGTCTGGGATTCATATCAGTGAGGGTCCACCACTGTATGCCTAGAATGCCATAAATACCTTTAAGAACTGTTTCAATCCCTTCTCTTTCGGAAGCTACCATGAAATATTTTACTGTAATTACTTTTGCCCCTTTAAAAAACTTCTTAGGTTGTGCCAATTCATGGAGAAAGCTTCTATTAAAAACTCCAATGGGATGAGAAGAATTTTAATTACGGCTTAATCAGCAGCACAGCCACCAAGCATATAAATTATCATGCACATCGTGCTAAAAATATCCAGTTTCCTTTATTCCCACAACTTTTATACTGACAGCACTTATGTGATAATGTTGTACCTGCCAGACTGTAAAACCTCTCTGACTGGCAGATTTCAGCATGAGCCCCTTTCTAAGGCCTTAACAGCATTGGTGCTTTGTGTACTTATTCAAATATGTAAATATGGTCTACACAAGAAAACAGGTCCAAATAAAAATTGGTGAAAATTATCTGACATTCCATTAGTGTGTCCCTTGTGCATATTTATAGGTTTTTAAAATTTTCAGTCATAGTTCTTTCCTGTTTGTGTTGCACATGCCTAATTCCATTATGTAACTTAAATCTTCAAAAAATTAATACTTGAATGTGAATGAAAAAGTATCATTCAGGACAACTGCTTCAAGCAATTGCAAACAGTTGGGTTTTTTGTTTTTTGTTTGTTTTTGTTTTTTTTTCTTTTGTTTCGTTTGTTTCTTAAGTTCATTTGATATATGTACAATTCATTTTTTTCAAAACCCCAAATGTTCTTGATATGTATATTCACATAATATTCCTCCATATTTAAATAGTAAGAGTCTTGTAGGTTGAAAGCCAAGTAATCTTCAGTAATATCACCTACTGTAATCCATCAAAAAATAAAGTTTGTTTCGTCTTGTCTGGCTATACCCTGGTTGTTGAGTGTGAATGGGGGTGGGGATGAGGATGGGGCAGAGTATTGTTCTGTCCTCCGGTAAATGTGTTGAATGTGTGTAGGGGCTGAATCCCTGGTATAGTGTTGGGGATCATTGTGATGGTGTTGGGTGTCATTAAGGGGATATCATCAGGAGACCTTCTCATAGCTAGCGTGTAGTCTGGGGGACAGGCGGTCCTAAGAACCACCTCATGTGGATGGATGGACTCACATTCATGATCCAAGTCAGTGTGCTTCATTTGGAGGGACATTATCTCCTCTTCTTGTGCATGGGTGAGATCATTGGTAGTGGTACGTTGTGGGCTACATCTCCTGTGAACATCGTGTCTCCGCTTGTCTTTTTTGTAGTACAACGCTGCAAAGGCCAAAATGTTCAGGAACAGCAAAGATGCGCCAACCGCAATAGTAACGCTCAATTCTGTTGAGTAGTCCCTTTGATCCACTGAAAATGGGCTTGGTTGTTGTTTGGGATCATCCTGTTTGGCTGTAGGAAAGGCTGAAGTAACTGAAACAGAATTTTTCCTCGTGGGTCTGAAAGTATTATCAGTCGATGGCACTTTAGTTGTGGTAGAGGTATACTGTGAAATGTCGTTAAGATTGTGCAGATGAGGTACCAGTTCCAACCAAAGGTTCACCTTATTGGCCCTATAGTGTTCTTTAACTCGTGGTTTTAATCCAATGTGAAGATACAGTTGGTCTTTCTGAGAATATCTGGTCCATGCTACTTCTTCAAAACGATTTGGTTTCGTGTGGATGAATTTTGTGTCTTGCGGCACTGGTTGATTTGGGTCACTAAAAGAAAAAGATATCTCCAATGTTACAAAGCATTTCAAACGGAATTATAAAATTAACATAATTAAGATATCATACTAAATGTTTAAGTCTGCCTTTGGACGGAGCAGAGTGCTATTCCCTAAAATCAGAGGCCTTAATAATCTTGATTAGAAACAGCATTATGCAAATGAACCCTTCCTTTACACAGACTTCAGCGACTTCCCTGGTTCTCCAAAATGTTGGTGTCTCTCTCACAGTGAAATCTTGTGCTGCTGAGGGAAGATTGCCTGGGGTGTGGTGACATGGACAAATGTCTATGAGAGACCAGTATGAGAGCACATTAAGATTTTCTTGTCTTTTTTAGCAGCATAAAGTTTATACAGCTCTGCATTTCTGTTCTATGAATTATCTGTGGCCTTCCAGAGGGGAAGGATCATGGAAGAGCACAACTCAGTGCAATGCATAGTCAAAAATAACAGTGGTCAAAAGTAACAAAAGTTTTTGAACTCCAGTGAAAAAAAGAATTTATGAAAATGGCAAAACTTTCCAAGTTTAAAGTCACATATTTTATGGTCAGAAGGGTCAATTTAAGACAAAATGTGCTACTAAAAGAAGCCGTATTATATTTGATGCAATATTTATATAATTTTCAGTCTCATAGGATGAAAGTATTGGTGGGGTAAAGGCAGGTACTAATGTAGCTGGTTTTAACTATACACATATGTTAAATGCTTAGTTTTACACTTTTCTAGAGTTTCCTTAATTAGTTTTGTGTATATTTAAAAATTTATTTGCAGAAAGTCTGCAAAGGTATTTTTCCCTCTTTTTCCTAAAATATGTTAGTGAGCCAAGGGACATTACAGTAAACATAAATATCCAACTCAATTTTTAATCTCTTATTCATCCTACAAGTACAGAGGCATTCCCAAGGGAGATAACCAGTGGAAAGCACCATTCCATCCAAAGTTTGCATACAAGACCATTCATTATCTGGTACTCACCCAGTTTTTGCAAAGTTTGTCCAGTACGTCATCACCACTGCGCTTAGCATGACGTCATTTTTGGAGAAATTACAAGGAAATAACTCAGTAGGACCAATCATGGGGATTCCTAGTACGTAAGGAACCTCATCTCCATGGGCTGCATCTGCCCATGCAGGTACCTGATCTGTCTGGCAATGATGGTAGAAGGCATAGAAATACGTAGGCGATCCAAAATTCGAGTGAAGATCTGCTGTGGCCACTGCTGGTGCAACCCACTGGTGATCAGTAAACAAAGCCAGCAGTGTTTTCCTTCTGGTCTCGGGATTGTGCCGGTCTGCCCAGTCCGTGTACATAAATTTAATGGTTTCCCTCAAGATATCTTTGCCTTCGGGATATCCATATAAGTTATCGACGAAATTAGAAACTGCAAAGTCAAAATCACTGGCTGAGATGCCATCTTCGCTATCCACAATGTTTTCAACAAACTTCAGCCCTTCCCCTTGGTTAACTCCCAGCATGATGTCGTAGTTGAGGAATTCTCCTTGTTCCATCAAGATCTGAGGGTCATCTGGTATCACGTCGCCGTCGATCACTGGTCCAAAGGCTATATGGTATCTTGCTGGTTGAATGTCCTGGTCGACAAGTTCTCTGTAAGGCTTCTTCTGTAGACATTCTACCAGTTCTACAGTATCTGACATGTTGCAACCAACTTTTGTAGCCAACATCCTGGCATATTTTGCAGGCTGGAAACTAACTGCCCAGCTGGAGAGAGCTGTTCCGCTTTGAGCTATTGCTCTTTGAAAAAGTCCTGTGGGGAGAAATATTTGAAAACTACTGAAGTGACCTTGAAACAGACACAGACTTTGAAAGAGTCAAAGGAGTTCTTTGAAACAATAGAAAACTTTAACAGAAGAGATACCTGAATCTTAATAGTACTTAAATACACGGGGTGGTGAGATCTGACTGCTGTTGTACCTACAGGTAATGTGCACAAAATAAATGCAGTATGTGCTGAAGCAAATGATTCTCCCTCAATATAGTCCAGCTGAGGAACAGATTTTCGAAAAAAGCTCAGGAAAGAAAAGGAGTGGCATTACCTTATGTAGGATAACACTATCAGGTTAAAAAAAAGATTCTTAAAGCACCTTCTAGGTTGGTGGAAAAGCCATCAAGTCTCTGAAATGGGTAGAAGTTTTAGGTATTGTTCAAGCCATCAGCAGCATGCATGCATACAGGTATGTGTTAAATAAATCTATTACACTTTTTAACGTTTTCTTTGGGATGAAATTTGGTTTGAAAAATGCAGTGCTTTTAAATTGTGTATCACTGCAAAAGTTTATATCCTGGAGTAATAGATGAGAAGGTACCAGGCAGCTATTAAATTTATAAGTGCCTTAGTCAAAATCCTTTCTTGTAAGGAGCTTTTTAAGGCAGGTTTATATTGATCACACTTACATAAAAAGGGAAATGATATATTTTACACTGTTTAGCTTTGTAATTCAGAGATTTAAACATATGTTCAGGTATTCAGGTAAGGGAGAGAGAATGATCTGGCACTGCATATAAACTTGCAGTAAATCCCAAAGACTTCAGTGCAATTAACCTGAATTTATGCTGATTTAATTAGCACTCTGGACCAGGAATTCTACCCAAAAAAATAACAAAATATGTTAAAATTGATGTTTTCCTCTCCCTTCTGTAAGAATTTTTAAAACATGTTGTAGATGATCGCCTCACCCCCTTGTAGGCGGTGAATTAATGCAATTATTTTGCAATTGGCTTTAATGCAATCAAAACTCCATCCTTGTTCTGGTACTTCTTGTGCTCCCTCTGCATTTTGCCACTCCATTTGAGGAGGGTACTTTGGGTTCTGAAAGAGATTATAGGTCTGAACCTTGTGTAAAATAATGCTCAGAAACTATATTTAGGTAATTTAGACTGTATTTAATAGGTATTTCGACTATATTTAGGTAACTGTGGCCTTCCTGCTTAATTTTCATGAAGTTCATTTCAGTATCACACCTTTTGCACAAACTACTGGAAAATATTTTATACTGGACCCTACCTCCTATAAGTCACTCTGGGTAACACAAAATGGTCTATAGTGTTCAAAAGTTACCCTGATTTAAGATATATGGGTCAAAATTTTGTTTTACTTGTGCTGATGGGCACCTGGAGTCATTCCACCCACTCTGGTGGAGCTACTTAGGGACAGAAAGTGACACCTGGCCTCACTCAATTCCACTGAGAATCTTTGGTCCAAGGCTTGATGAATAGCTCGATACTCCCACTTGAGGAACTGGAGTCAAGGTGCTCAGCTTACCTCAGAAATTTATTCCAATAATGCACAAGATGGCTTTTGCTTTGATAAGCAACATATTTCTATTGATAAAAAACCTCCCTAGCCTCTAAATCAAATCAGAGAAATGCTTTTACAGCCTCTGTTGCAGCACCAGACCTTGTACACTCAAAAATAAGTTGGAATCTGTTGCTGGCAGGAAACGTTTTACAAGCTTCTCAGGAATTTTAAAATCATTCTAGATTGTATTAGGTCCAAATCCAAAAGTCTTCAAATTAAATAGATGTAGAGACTGAAATGTGTAAACTCAAGCCTCTTCTTAAATTTATGAGAAGTCATATCCAGGATATTATTTCCTTGCAAGATATGAGTAAAAATAAGAATGAACTTGAGCTATAAACAGCTAAAAATATATTTGCATGTTTATAAGGTCAGATATTGAGCTAGCGTAAATCAGCTCAAAGTCAGTGGAATTACCACACAGGATCCAGGCATTGTAATAAATGTAACTAAATGACAAAGCTGAATTTTCACAAAGATGTATTTCATGATAATTCATAATGTGTGTGGGGTTTTTGCATATTGTGTAAATCTATTTTTATT
The DNA here is from genome assembly GCA_013397055.1 of Pachycephala philippinensis. Classification (NCBI taxonomy): domain Eukaryota; kingdom Metazoa; phylum Chordata; class Aves; order Passeriformes; genus Pachycephala; species Pachycephala philippinensis. Next base: position 1,141,816 of record VWZT01007191.1, on the reverse strand, counting down.
GCTTTATTATATGTGCCTGAACAAGGACAGAAAGTGTAAGCTGTGTACAAGAAAATGCTGATACAAACACTGTGGCTTGCTAAGTGCTACATAAACATCAGATGCTGGATTAAGTAAAAGTGGTCAAGTCCTTTGGCCATAAAACCATCTGAGGAAGTGTAACTAAACATCCCTCCTTGTGCTGAAGAATGCTGACAGAGCTATTCCTGCACTCAAACCATTTGGTGAAAAATGAACGGTATGAAAAATTATTTTCATTCTGTCACATAATTCGAGGCAGAAATTTGTACCTCACAGGATGAAGAACTACATTTTTATCTGATAATGTGTATGATTATTATTGCTTATGGGCTTCAGACTGATGGAAAGAAGATTTAAATGCTCAGTGGGCCATAGTGCTTTGTGACTCTTATTCAAAGTGTCACCACAGTAAATAATAATAATTTGCATATATTCATCTATATTTTCAGAGCAGTTTGTGAAGATGGGTGCTGCTCTGCCCACTTGCAGGTGGGTGGCTGTGAACAGCTCCATCTTGATATAGGCTGAATTCCTCCTCTCAACTGCCAAGGGAATCTTTCAGAGGGAAACGATGGAAGCGAAGAGAGCTTCTGAATTTATAGCTTATGAAAGAGACTGGTTGATAATCATAGAATCACAGAATCCTAGAATGTTTTGGGTTGGAAGGGACCTTGAAGCTCATCCAGTTCCAACTCCTGCCATGGGCAGAGACACTTTCCATTATCCCAGGCTGCTCCAAGCCCTGTCCAGCCTGACTTTGAACACTTCCAGGGATGAGGCAGCCACAGCTGCTCTGGGCACCCTGTGCCAGGGCTTCCCCACCCTCACAGCGAAGAATTTCTTCATAATATCTGGTCTATCCCTGTCCTCTGTCAGTTTGAAGCCCTTCCCCCTTGTCCTATCACCACACGCTCTTGTAAAAAGTCCTTCTCCAGCTTTCAGATGTGAATGTGAAACAAAATAACATGAAACGAAAAGGGGATTGGAAATGTCAGGAAATAACTTTTCTTACTTGAAACTGACAAATTTATATTTTCTTTTTTCTTTTTTAATGGCCAATCTAACCACCTCCAAATAAAACATAACATATATGGGAGTGTGGTGAGTTGTTCTTTTAAATCCAAATTTCATCAAAGCATGGGTTTGCTTTCTTCTAAAAGAAATCCTCAAAAATTTACTTTTACAGAACCTTTTTCAGACCCCTCCAAAAGGCCTTGATCTGCTGTGTTGGCAACTTAGTGCCTCAGTTTCCCTAAACAAATTCTGCTCCTGGCAGAATTCTGGCTATGTGTTGGGATATGACAGGGTATCATTTGCTGATAGGAGGCAACACATGACTGTCCAAATATTGTAAATGTGGCATTTTGCATTGATATCATGTTACACCAAGAAGATCGATATTAACACCAAGTAAAGAGTCAGGGGAAGATATTGTCCTCATTGAACCTGGAGTTAATCCTTGATGATAAACTTGGTTTTGAGAGTTCTGCTAAAAAGGAGATAGTGCATTGTCACCTTCAGGTCACAGTGCAGTGAGGTAATGCTTACATCTTGTTCTTATAGGCTTGTTCTTTTAAATATCTCCTATTTAAGTGCAGGTAGTTACGGAAGAAAAAAAAATTACATTAAAAATCAAATTGTGAAAACAGACTAAAATTTAGACCACAGTCTTATTTTCCACTTGGCTTTTCTTGTAGAAGTTATATTTTTCTCTCATTTAAAAAAGCATAATGGCATGGTCTAAAGAGTCTCTCACTTCTATTGACCCCAGTGGTCTTTGTAACATGACTTTGGGGAAATGCAGCTCTTTTAATGTCAGCAGAATTATGTTTTTATGACCAGCCAATTAGTCCCCCATGGAGATACAGCAATATAAATTAGTGGAGGATTATATGCACAGGGCACAGTGTGGTGTCCCTGGTAAAACTAATACAGATAAAAATATGTGAAAACAGTAAGACAAAAGTAACATGATCAATAAGCAATAGCCATGCAAATGAGAGACACTGTGTGAAATTGTGGTGCAAAAATCATAGAAAAAATAAGTTGGGTGCCTCAAACAGCATGATTTTAATTTCCTGTTGTCTGCCTCAACTAGAGAGAAAAGGTGTTAGTTGTGGAATAGGAAAAAACATATAGAAGGAAATCCATTTGCAACTTGGATGCTTTGACAATTTTGGATCATGCATGCAAAACATTCAACCATTCTTTAATTAGATGACAGCAAGTGAAGTTCATGCAGTTTCAGACAAAAGATTTCTGAACTAGTTACTTGTTTCCTTCACACAAAATAATAGTTTTAAGCAATTCAGCTGTTAGCCTGAAAAGAGAAACTGTGTCATTTTCGTTTTCCTTAAATTCTGCTCCTCAGGAGAAACTAAACATGCCTTTCACAACTGTCTGAATATAGATGACCTCATCTGCTGTGAATATGACTGACTGATTTTCCAAAAAGGACACCCTTAGGTAGGAAAGAAAAGAGACAAAAATGATGCACCAAGAAAATGCTGTTCAGAAGTCTGCTACAAAGTGTTTCTACAAAGCTCCATAGGAAAAAGAAGAAAGTGACCCAAAATTCAAACATGCACAGAAGAGTTGAGGGAGAAGGAGGCTTGTACAGACTTTAAAAAGTTTCTTAATATTGAGCTGAACCCAACAGTTCATAGAAACAAAGAGAATATACAAAACATCACATAGTACTAATGATGGTGGCATGCAGACACCAAAATTGTCAAAATTTGCAACCTGCATAATACCTTTGGTTGAATTGCTCCAACGGTTACCTTCAGAATAATGGGATAAAGTCAACAGATTGACGCATGAACCGCCTGCACCAGATCCAAAAACAGTTATTCTTAATGGGTCACCACCAAAGAACCCAATATTTTCACTAGTCCATCGCAAAGCTTGAATTAGATCAAGGAGGCCATAGTTTCCTTTTGCTGCTTGGTCCCCAGTGCTCAGAAATCCTGTCAAAGCAAATGAAAAGAGAAGGGGTTAGCAAGGGCTCTTCTGAGTGATCCTGTTAAAATCTTCCAAGTAAGATGTCAGAAGTATATGCCATTAAATATCATTCAACTACATAACTTTCCATAGTCCCTGGGAACAATTGGCAATTTTACACTCCTCCTGGAATAAAAGTATTCGGTATCCACTCTTTTAGCCATGATAAATATATATAGCAAAGATACATCCCAGACGAAACACTCATCCAAATCTTAGGTCCTAGTTTATTACTCCCAACGACTTTGTGTTGATTGTACTGAGTTTAAGAGTAACAGTTTAGCAAACAGATAAGATGCAGTTGTTTTGTACATGATTTGCTCAACTCTGTGTTTCTCTTCTGTACTTGGATGCAGCCATGAGCTTTGTACATGCCTGAGAGGCGATGATTACACTTCCCTGTAGACTCTGTTTGATCCTGTCCTGGCAACTCATTGTCTTTCACTTTTTTCTCCACCCAAAAATGCAGCTTATGTCACAGGACAAGCCGGGCTGAACAATGAGAGCAGCTCTCAACTCCCTGAGCTCCATCCCATAGTCATTAACCTGAGTTAATTGAATCTACATTAAATGGATAAAGACAATTTAGGTTGTTTCCACGACACCTTAACAGCAAAAAGGTAAGAGCTCAGGGGTGATGTGGAGAGCGCTACAATTGCTCCCTTTTATTCCTGCTGGAGGAAAAGTGTCGGGATGTGTCAGGTGCAGGAACGACTGCTCCACACTTTACTCCCAGCAGTACCCTCACATTTGGCATCGCTGTTACTCTTGTCATTAGAGCCTACTGACTCTAAGATATGTACAGCAAAAACTCTGAAGAAAGTCTCTCTTGATAAAGACATCACTTTTGGACCCCATTTGTTGACATTTCCAATTTTCTCAGCTTTATAAACAAATGTTTAAACACTACCAGCATTATGAAGTAGTCAATACCCCCATTTGCATATCAAACTGATTTGATGCTCACTAAATCGTGTAACTGCTTTTCAGTACATGCTTTGTAGAGAAATGCAACGATTACAACAATTATTTCCACATTAATTAGATATCAGTGGGTCTTCTAGTCTCGTCTAAGTTCTACTGATTTAACTCTCTTGAGTGCAGGCAGCCTACTCAAAGGAAGTTTACAGTAGTTTTGCAGACAAATGGCTCTCAGAGGAGTCCTACTCTTTCATTATGACAATAAAAGCAGCTTTAAAGATATTTCTAAGAAGACACGTGTACATATGCATCTATATAGCAAGGATTTAACAAGAATACAGATAGGTGCATGTGTGTACCTCTGTTCATGGATATAATGAACGTGTCGTTTGTTTCTTTATTATTACTCTGATTTGGCTTCAAATGGCAAGCTTACATTTGATGTACTGCCTCAGGTACAGCCCTTCTTTGCTGTAGATTGGCCTCACTGCCTCAGCAGTTGAGCTCTGCTCCATTTAGGGCGAGCAGCTTTGTTTGTGTAGGTCAATCCTGAATTTTGTCACCACGGAGAGAGAACAGGAAAGTGGCATAAGGTGCCAGGCCAGCAATTCTCCCACTTCCAGACCTAATGTACCAAGTCTAATAGAGATACTTCATTCATTGTATCTGTAGTAAATTGTTACTCTATGTGAGATTTTAAAACAACCACTCTTCTACTACTGAAACCTGCCATATTTATTACTTAACTGCATAAAAAGCAAAGTAGCATCACTACCATGTAAGAAAATACCACCTTGGTATTCAGGGGAAGCCCAGAAAGGAAGACATAGTTATAATTAATTAATTCATTCTCACTTTACTATTACAGCTCAGCAATGAGTTGAGATTATTATGAGGTTATTTCACTCTGCTTCACACTCCTTCACTTTCCTCTGTGTGGCCAGAGGGTTGGTGTGCATGGCTGTGTGAGAGCATGGCCCCAGCACAATCCTGCCTGCACAGGAACATTCATTCTTGCCTTCACGCTCCAGTAAAATGTTGTTCCCTATAAATAATTTTTAAGGACACAGAGAGATGATGTCTCTGAATACGATGGCAAATCTAATGAAAGCTCCCTAACCAGTGCCACTGCCTTTGTCAGCCTGTTTGGAGCTGAGGGATGGTAACAGGGACTGTAACAAAATTAAAACGTAGGAATTTATGGGAACTACATGGAACCCTGTGGCTGTACATGCTGGGAAAGTCTTGCCCTTTCTTTGCATAAGTGTATGGCTGTGGAAATTCAGTGGCAAATCAGTTCATCATATTAAGCACGTAAGTGACTGCACTGATTTGAGGGATTAGAGGGACTGGCAGTCCTCGAAGCACAGGCAGCAATGAGATGAGAGCAGCTACAGCAGTTACCAAAATTGTGACATAAACATGTCCCTCTCTGCTTTTTTGTTTTCCCTGGCTTGCAGATTCCCTGAGCCTGGTCACGATCTGCTCTCAGCAGAGCTGGAGCATTGCTTCAGAGAGATCCAGTAGATTTCTCAAAATGGTTCCAAGGCATTTATTAGGAAATTAGATGGTGGGGTTATAGCTGAGCTACACCGATCACTCTGAAGGAACACGAAGGTGAACACTCAAACTTTCTGAAAAAGTTGTTTTCTTTACTCTGTATAATATGCAGCACAGTGGAAACCATAAGTTTTTGCCTGGAAAAACAACAGATTCAAATTATAGACAAAGCCCTAGGACAAACCTCTGGTGCTAAATCAGTTCATATCAAGTCCTATAGCTGGACGGGGAAATGGGAAATCCTTGGGAAACAATAAATATACTACTTTTAAAGAATCAGTGTGAATCTCCTATTGCTAAACGTAGGTATCAGGAACCTTGCATTCAGTTCAGGGAATGTGCCAGGAGGGGGAGCTTTCAGTTTATTAAAAAAAAAAAAAAAAAAAAAAAAGGCAATGTTAGTAATATTCTCCTCATTCATCTATATTAAACAAATTATGACTTGTGTCCAGAGCAACAGCTCTGATGCAAAAGAAATATCTCACGCCTCCTCAGCAAGAACCACTCTGGCTGATCTCCATATCTGCACAAGATGGATGATGATTGATGTTGACTTTCATGACATGAAACATTTCTATCTCATTTTTCAGAACCATAAGAAGCCTGTTAATATCACCACCTGTTCATGCCTTTTTTTCTTGTACGCAGTGGTAGCAGCATGGCTTAGGAGCATTCAGAATGTCATGAAATCAGAGATGGGACTGATAAAACAGATGAGGTTTTTCTTTCCAGTTTGTGGCAGTTTTTTTTTTCTTTCTTTTCCTAGTGAGGAGTGCCTCAGTACGGATAAACTCATGGAAATAAACTCCTGGAGGGAAGAGCTTCAACACCAGCATCATCCCCAGCCTGTTGGTCTGTGGGTGCAGGTGCTTATTCCTATTTATCACAGAGATAAAACAGAGATTGGAACAATAGGTTTTGTCTTTATCCCAAGAGGAGATTTCAGTATGTAATGGATATAGATACCATACATTTTGGTGCATTTCTGTGACACAGCCATCACACCACCTAGTTATTAAGCTCGCAGTTTTGAGTCACTGAGGAAAACCTGCTCTTGCTGAAAAGGTCCTGTGTGTCTGAAAGCTTCTCTGTTTTTAAACTGTATCAGCTAGTCTATTAAAATATATTATCTCTTTCTGCACATACTGTCTTATTATTATCCTTGGATTGTCATCTCACCGAGAACGCTGCTATCATATTCTGCCACCTTTTGCTCTTGTAAAAAGAGGAAAGTAAATTACTCCTTATTTCAGTTATTCCAGGAAGACATTTGCAAAAAACTTAGTTTTGCATTATTCTCTAAAAAGGTCAGATTGAGCTAATTTTGTTCCATAATTAAGTCCTTCTGCTGGAAATATTCCAATCATCAGCTGAACAATTGCTATTTTATATTCCGAATGGAGAGGTTATCTCTTCTTTTATCTCCTCCAGAGGAGCAGACTCTAATAGAATTATGGAAGTGAGGATGTGGTCTTTTGTGAGTTTAAGAAAAAGATTTATTAAGCTCATTTGGACCATTTCTCTGTTACATGTCTGCTAGACAAATATGCAGAGAGTGCCACAACCAGGCCCTCTATTTTGTATTAAGATAAATTTTAATGCTTTATAGGCTTATCTGCCTGGGTAATGATTTCTGCTTGCCATTCAGATAAATCTTTTTCTAATATGATTCCAGCATTTTTGAAGAGTAAATAAAATAATGGACTTGGGAAACTTAAAATATTTAGTTGAAAAACTGCAGGTAGTTTGAATTATTCTAAGCTCTGGCCTAATTTGAAGATTCAAATTAATGCAGAGAGGGAGGCCAAGACAGAGTTTTTCCTAATGTGAGGGACTGCTACAACCCAGTGGTGCAGTAAGAGACCAGGTGCAGGCTGGTGGGTATGAAAGTGCCATTTCACATCACAAGAGACCCAAATCATCCCTCTAACGAGTTGTGTCCATATGAGTGTTTGATAACACAGTGACCTTCGTGGCTAGGTGGGAGTAAGGGGCAGAACCTCTTGTTGGACACACAAAAAGGATATCTGCCTGTGAGAAAATACACAGCAACAAATGCTGCTCTAAAAAATAAAGCACAAGAGCATATAAAAACTGGTCTGACATGCTTAAAGGGTTTTTTTCCAAGAGTTGTGTCTCTGAAAGCAATAACACTTAAGACTTTAATATTACCCACCTGTTTAGGCATGTGTTATAATAATTTAGCTAGGTTTCCAGTTACAATTCCCTGTGCAGCCAAATGCCAGCTTTAATTTTGTTAAAAGCAAATGTTAGATTGTACAAGTATAAGTGCACCAATACATAGTAGAAGAATACAGAGTATTTTTTGAGGGAAGAATTTATATTCCCTCTGGATTCACTGCTTAGGACTTCAGTTCAACACCTTCTATTAATATTGAATGGTAATTGCCATGTACAGAAATTTTCCACTGCCCTTTAAACCATACCTACTCAAGCAGGAATGTGAGCAAGATAAGCAAATTTTAAGAGAGATGTTTAAACTTAAAAGAGCACATTTGTTTCCATCTTAGCCATCTCTCTAGAATTCGCATCAGCTAACTAATCTGAATGATTTACATGGGCAGCAGCACTGTGACCATTAATGTACATGGGATATTCATGAAGCTCCTCGCTTTGCTGACCAGCACTTCCTAATTTTAACAGCATATTTTAGTCATGGATAAGGGGTAAGGTGACTAAAAGGACTAGGAACTCCCATAAGAAAAATGTAGGAGAATATGAACTATTCAGTGCATGAAAAATATTCCTCTACAGACATCTGCAGTGTACCTCTGCTTGAGAATCAGACAAAAAAGTCTTCTGAAAATGCTGCTCAAGCAGGAGTTTTGTATGAAATGCATTTAATATACAGAAAAGTGATTGCAACATTAGCAAAGTTCTCGCCTGTTTCTGTAGCTTTCTGCCACACACATATTACTAATGAGATTAATGATTTCAGAAGTGCAAGATTTTAGCTTAACTCCATTAAATGTGCATAGTAGCATGCTGCGTCATGATGCACTCTTCCCTGGCTGTTTCAGATCAGAGAATCACAGAATCATGGAATCATTTAGGCTGGAAAAGATCTTTAAGACCATTAACTCTGCACTGCCAAGCCAACCCCTAAACCATGTCCCCAAGTGCCACATCTACACAGCTTTTAAATCCCTCCAGGGATGGTGACTTCCCTGGTCAGTGCTGCTGCCCCAGCAGTCAGCCTTTGGAAATTCCCAATCATTTCACCAAAGTAAACAATTTATAGGTTTGAATCAGTAAGTACATGAGTTTGTCAATATATCATTTGGCATTTTGTGAGTATGCATGGAAGAAAGTGTGTGACAATGTATAAACTCTGATGTGCTATTTCAGCATTGGTCTTCTACTTACAATTCTTAACACTCCTCCCAGGGTACTAAATCCCTTCAATTAATATTAGTGAAGTACCTGGGGCCTACAAAAGGGGTGGATATCTGAGGAAATTCTTCCCTGTGAGGGTGGGGAGGCCCTGGCACAGGGTGCCCAGAGAAGCTGTGGCTGCCCCATCCCTGGAAGTGTCCAAGGCCAGGTTGGAGGAACTTGGAGCAGCCTGGGATAGTGGAAGGTGTCCGTGCCAATGGCAGGGGGTTGGACCAGATAATCTTAAAGTCCATTCTAACACAATCCATTCTATGATTGTACAATTCTAAGTATCCTGTAGATGTTGAAACAGATCATAAATCCATCATTCTTTGAAGGCTGTGACTCTCTTTGCCTTTAAAGTTTCAGTAAAGAGATGATAAAAGTCTGAGAGTGCTTTGAAAATCTGTATCTGCCTCTCCTTCTCATTGTCAATGCTTATATCCCACTCTGTCTTTTCTGTCATGTTGGGGCAGTTGTGGGGAGGCTTTCAAATTCTGGGTATTTTTGTGTGTATGATATTGATATTTCAGCCTTGTCCCTGTGACAATCCCATGGCTGCACAGCAGGTTGTGGTGTGGGGCAGGCTTCAAGAGGGGGAGCAGGGATCAAAGGGGCTCTCTGCTTGCCAGCCCCTGCTCCAAGTACAGCACAGCCCACACCATCACACGAGAGATCAGCTCTGTAGTAACTTATTACAGATGATCTTTGCTGAAGTCAAAGGAAAGTCTGATAACAATCTCAGAGACACTTTGAGAGCTCTATAAGCAATGAGGCCAGTCCACTAGATGTGATCTTTAATACCGATTTCTGGATCCTCTGTAAAAGGAAAAAAGAAAAGGAGGAGGTGAGTCCAGGTTCAGAAATACAGCTGCAGATACTAATTTTACAAGATTTTAAGTGATGTGTGCTGACACGAATTAGAAAGGAGAAGTGAGCCTTAAGAACTGATGAATGACATTATGGCATGGGTGGACACAAGAGGCAGCCAGAGTACCTTTGATTTGAGTGTCTCCTCTTCTTCTTTGAAAAATAAAAGATAAAAGATGGGGTTTGCTACAGAAAATAGCAGATTTTATGAATATCCTCATTTCTGAAAAAACAAGAAATTCTACTGCTATCAGAGAACAGCTGCTTAAATGCCTTCCACAAGGTAAAATTCCTAGTTATTAGTACATGGCTGAGTCATGCTCTAGGGCAACTCAAGTTTTAGTTTAAAGTATTTATAAGTTGCATGCAAAGTTTTCACAGGAAATTAACAACATTCTAATACTAAGTAACCCACTAGCAGCGCTCTTATGAAACACCATCTGAGAATTTTACCACAATACAAATAAAATCATCCCTAAAAGACAGCGTGGGCAAAACAAAATCTTACAGGATAATGTGTGGAATAACAAAAATCAAACACAGACTGATCCTTTCAAAATACTCAACCTAAGCCCAAACGATAAGGAAAGGCTCCATGAGAGAACAGAAAAGTCCACAGCCAAATCCAACACTTGACTGTCCTACTTGGCAGAAGAAAGCAATGCCCCGAGGGAGAGATTCTTATCTTCCCCAGGACTGAGTGCACAGCTGTTCCAGTCCTACCTACTTCAAGTAGTGCAATATGCAAAATTAAGCAGCCCACAGCACATTGCACCAAATATCTGCCCTTTCCTATGGTCCCTCAGCACCCCCATTTGCAGCAGCAAGCTCAGGAAGCAGGCATTAAGACATGCTGGCCTTTCATGGGATATTCCATAACCTTTAGCTTTAGGTGATACAACTCAAGGCAGCAGCTACAAGCCCAGAAGAGATTTTATAGAGGAGAGTTAACAAATATCAATGTTCTTAATGTGCGAGGCTTTAAAGATCAAAACTGACCCCATAAAACTCTGCTTTCCATTTTCATTCAAGATTTGGGCAAAATGAGTTCATTATCTGAAGATAGCCCAGATGGGAGTTGAAGATCTTTCTACCCAATATATCCGAGACATTTTTGCTGTATAATAAGCTGCGTAATATGTGCAGATACTTAGAACTACATGCAGTTCACATCTCTTAGGTAATATATTTTAATTGATTATTACATGCCAGAGAACATTTTTTCTGACTTTAGCCTGGAAATCATCTTTACTTCATAATGGTCACTCTGGCTCCATATTAATGCTTTTTTTTTTTCCCAGTAATACCATGCAGTTTGTCAGAATTTTGACTATGTGGTAAATGAGAGAAAGGATGGGTTTAATTTCACTAGAAGGGAAAATTCATACTTTAGAAATAATTAAAAAAAAATCCTAATTAAGAGTTCCATTGAGAGGGACAGTGCCATAATTTTTGATTCTTCTTCCCAGTACTGAGATTTGCAATGAGGGTCCAATCAATGCTAATATATATTCTATGAGCTGATGAAAAGGAAGTTAGAAGTCTTCATGTAACACTGCATATGCAAATCACGAGTTAGAAGCCTAGCAGCTATGTGGAAGTGCAATCTTTCAATCAGAACACAGAAATTATGGTGCTAATTTACTGTGAACTCAAATCTCCTTATTTGAAAATAAATAGAAAAGATCAACCATTGGACCAATTTACGAAGAACTCCATTCAGTTTGTCATTGCTTGCATTCTTAAATCACAACTGGAGGCCTTCTGAGTATGTCACCGTTGAGACAAGATTCAATTCAGGAAAGTTTTATAAACAGTAGAATACAGGTAGAGTACACAAAAATCCTGCCTTGCTTTTGAATGTGTGAGTTAAACAACATATCGGACTTAAATAATCAAGATCTGACTTGTGCAGCTCACTCAGTGAAGACAGTACTGGGAATTTAAATAAGTTTTAAGAAAGCCTGAGAAATAAAACTTTTCTATCTCCCTTCTTTCTCTCTTCTTTTCCTCTTCCCTTCTCTTTTTGCAAAGCTTAATCCTTTTTAATCAGCATCAACACCATTCTTGCAGTTCTGTTATTCATGTGGATTTCTATCTGTGTCCACCATGCTCTTTGAAATACACTTGGGGCTCACCCTCCATTTATTACTTGACAAATCCTTGGGAACACGTGACAACATGACAATATTTTTACCCCAGTGATAACAACCTGCCACGCTCTCCCCAGACGCTCTGGGGGTGACAAACTCCTGGTCCTACCTGTGGCATCACAGCCACACCTGCTGCCCTGCTGCAACACCACGTGCAGGGGTGCCACGGTGATCAGGGGGCTGGAAAAATTCTTACTCAGAGAAAAGGACTTGGCCAACAGTGAGAAAGCCAAGAAATACAGCAGGTTTTCCACTTTATACCTGTTGACCTCTCAGAGTCTGTGGGCTTTTTATCAGTTGCAAAAGATCACTGAGAAGAGCAAACCAATTAAAAGCAAACAGAAACCTGCTTTTTGACCATCTGAGCCACGAGGGGAAATCTGGGGAGGTCTGTAACAAAAATGTGTTGTAAACAACTATTTTAATCCACAGGCTTGTGCTAGTGGGATTCTTACGCTGTTTTCATTGCTATTAACTGAACACCAGAAACATTTGTAAGAGCATATATGCCTAGATGGAGGCATCAAATCTAATTTTCTGGTAAATATATATCAGTTCTGGTAAAATGTGAAGTAACTCAGAATTAACTGCATCACCATATGCCTGTTCTCTTCCTACACAGCATCCTGCCTCTCCCAGTACAATTTTTGCTTTCTGCTGTGTCTGAATTTCCTGTTCCAGACAGCAAGGTGCTTTATTTCTTCGCTGTGATTTTACTCTGCTGCAACACACATTTTGTGTCTTAAAGGCAGGGAGCTGAAGAAAAGTCAAGGATGGGATGAGGGTAGCTGTTACAGAGATGGTAACTGCCATTTACCCAAAAAATGATTGCTATTAAACTATTCCTCCCCAGCAGAATCCTGAGGGATTTGGCTACTGCTGATGGTACAGCTGTTAAACAAAACAGTAGGACATAAAAGATATGTATTAATTTATAAATCACACACACAACTCCTGCCTATCTCTTCAGAGTGGTCTTACAGAATACCTCATCACATGCATATCCCCTAACTTTTCCAGCAATAATTTAAATAAATACAAGATGTCAAGGAATTGTTCTTAGTCCAAGGAAAAGGAAGGAAAAAAGACTCAAACCCACACAAAGTTAATTGAGGCTAGAATTACTGAAGCTCCATCTATTGCAGTTTCACATTGGTGCACTTCAATTAAGGCATAATAGGAGTGAAAAGTAATTTATACTTATAGATTAGATGTCGTCTGTGAAAAATCGGCGATTAACTCACAGTGGGTTTCTGGAGAACCAGAAGAACAACCCTTGTAGTACCCTGAGTTTCACTTTCCAGTTGGCACCTTGGTGCCACAAAAGCAAAGCTGGAATACCTTTATTTAGAGGTATTAGTAAAAAATACTTTAACATGGGCACACACAGGCTCATACTATCAGCATGTTGATATCCAGGCATAAAGGTCCATTCCCCAAAATAGTACCAGCACAAAAGCACCCGTACTGTTTGCAACAACAATCGAAAATCTTTATTTGGTCACATTTTTAATCTATTTAATTATAATTAGAGAATTCTTCGAAAGGTTGCATATTGCAACCTCAGGTAAATGCAGAGCTTCAGTTTTTTGTTGGATGTTGCATCCTTTCACTCTACTCTGCAATGAGTATCATGTGCATTACCCTACTTCATCTGAAAATGATGGACCAGGCTCATTGCTCTGCTAAATCGAATTCTAGTCAAGTCAAGAAAACTTGCCAGTTCAAACCAAGGGTGTAATTCCAGGCCTTTCATCTTTTGAGATATGTAAAAGCATCACATTAGTAACTACATTCATAGATACAGCATCAAACATGCAGCATCAACAAAGTGTCTCAACTAAGTAATATTTAATGGGTAGCATAAAATAATTGATGTTGCATAGAATTAAGTATGTGAGATGACTGGAAGCTGAAGTAAGAGCCTGGAAACCTCTGAAAAGAAAAATGTGTGTACATATGCCATCCAGCTCCCAATAACTGAGATTGCCCCACATTTAAAGATTTCAGCATCAAATAGAGTGAAAGAAAAACGGAGTCCTGCTGAGGTAAATACACTGTTAAAGATGCTAACTTTGCATTTACTGCCCCTATATTTGGTCCACAGCAGGAAGCCTGGTGTTCAATATTGCCTACTTGGAGAGTATCACAACAGCCTCATTCAGCGGGGCTAGTGCCACCTTTTGGCCATCAGAACACAGAAATCTGGTGAGTGGCAAAGTGGCAAAAACTAAAACTAGAAAACCTAAATGATTTCATGTTTCTGTCATGTATTTTAATTTTTTTTGAAAGCTATCCTGTAATTATAATGTAATACTTTGATACAATACAATTACCCAGTCTTTGAGTGTTATATTCTTCTGTTACTTTTGCATTAAATTAGATGTCTTTAAGCTTACAACACCCCCTTGCAGCCAAACTGAGAGCAGGAACACCAGTCACAGGTCACAGGGAGCAGATTCTCAGCCCCGAGCAATAACTGAATTTATACAAAATGGTCACATCTAACAAAACAGTGCTCAGAAGAGCACAAGAATTTCAAGCATTACCATAAAGCAGCTAAGAAACATGATGGCAAGGAGTGGCTGGCTGAGAGGCATCACTTTGTTATTCTGCTGTTACAATTCTTACAGCTTACTCCAAGGGGAGCTGATATGCTCGGGATTCACATGATAAGTAAAACGGTGCTAATTTGTTTTTAATACTTAAGCAAATACTACAGGTTCTACAGGCACTTTCTTAGCCTCGGATGAGTTGGAAAATCTAATCTGTGCTAATTTTCCCAAAAACAGATGGTACATGAAACAAACTGTGTAGACCTTTTAAGCTTCAATTCTCACTAGGTCCCTTTTGGGATAACTAATGTTCATTTCTTAGGGCTTTATTCTCCTCCACTTATTTCTCTTAAGTAACTGAAAACAGCCTCCTTAATTGCACAGGAAGAGACACTCAAGGGGAGAAAAGTCACGGAATTTGGGCCTTCAAGGGATTTTGTTATGTATGCAAAGCTTGTCACTAAACCCAGCATTTTTTTGCATGGACAGCACAATGCTATCTGTTATTTACAATGGGAAAATATTTCACTCCCATCCACGAATGTCAATTAGCTATGAAAAGTAGGACTATGACAGGAAACCTGATTCATCTACATCAATTGAAGGTAAGAGGTATGAACTCACAGGACTAAAGACCATCTCATCTGAAAATAAAGATTGAAAGTATTAACAGGTGATTTTAGATGTTTATCATTTTAAGAGGCTTAAAACCTCACCACAGCCCTGGGCTTAACTATTTTAGAGAGGTAACAAAGAGGGTTCTTGGGGTTTGTTCAAAGGAAGTGAATCAACATGTGGAAAAGAAAAGTTGGGAAGAGGAAAAAACTTTAAAAGAGGGTTTATTAAACCAGTTCAATTCACAGTGTTTCAGGAGACTAAGAGGAGCAGATTTCTGCCAATGCTGTCGCAGCATCATAATCTTAGGAAAAAAAAGATTCAAAAATCCTGCAGTAGCCAGATAGAGGACACTGTGTTCTCCTGGAGCTGCTCCTTGCACAACACCTGCCACCTCTCCCTCCTCTAAGTCAGACATTTCCATATGGCACATAAGCAAGCCCAAGTCCCAAGGTCTTTGATTTCAGTCATGATCTGTTCCTTAAGGGAGAAGTTTGAGGGAACAAAATATAAATGTTTTTTATATAAAATATAAAAATCTATTACTGTTCTTTTTTCTATGACATTTAAACACGGCCCTGAATAACTCCGGAAGTCAGGATGGTTTACAGAATGTTATGTTTTTATGCTCACCTTGATTAATAAGTTAATAGCAACACTCAATTCATAGGGAAAAGGAGACAGCACAAAGAGGGGAGTGACAGGCCAAAATTATAGAGGAAAGCTGTGGTGGAAGAGGGAGTTGAACCTGGCTCTGAATTAGAAGGCCAGAAACAGGATCTGGTCGACCTCAGCCATGAAAAACAGAATTATTGTGCCATTGCATTTTGAAGATTTTTTTCCCAGCCTCATGCCCACCTTTACAATTCCAGTGTGAATGCTCTTTGAACATGCTGCATAATGTTAGCTGGGTGCTAACTGATGAAACAAATTGAGTTTTAATGGACTTTGCTCAACAACACACCCCCAATGACACATCAGTAATTACCATCAATCTAAAGCAACATCCTGATGAAGTTACTGAATGTAAAGCGCATCTGCTGATTGCAAGGGATTGCATTCTTGGTCCGCTTGAGATTTGTCAGAAAATGTATTTATACTCAACAGTAATTCTGCTGACTCCAAGGATTGCTGCAGTTAACAAAGGCATCTCTGACGCTGCAATATTGAATCACGTCCCATTTCTGGCAGAGTACTTCTAGCAAAATACCAGCTGTTTTCAGTGGAGGATCAGTGGGATACAATGAGTTGATGTGCTGGCTTGATTAATCTTTATATGATTTCCCAGCTTCTAACATAACATGTGCATAACTTTATATTTGTAGTTGCTGGTGTAGAACATCACTTGACAGTTAAAGTACTTGTGTTCTTGCGCTTTACTCAGGAGACAGTTACTGAAGAAGGCAAGTTCACCTCTTTTCATTTGTTAGCTTCTGGAAATGGCAGTGATGGGTTGACTGCAGACTGTAGAAAGGGAGTGGCTCAATCACTGGCAGCTTCATTTAGTGTTATTTTGTGTACCATTGCTGTTTTTCTCCATCAGAACAAAAGGAACCACATGTTTTTTGCTTTTCAATGATCCATCAGTCAAATGCAAAGAAAATATTAATAATTTTGCTAATTCTAATGGAAAAATCATATGTGATTTAAAAAAGGAAATAGAATAATTCCCTATATATTTATAACTAGTCTCAGTAGTTTTAAGACAATGTGTTTCTTTCTAGGATGGAAATTAGAACTTCTGCTGTACCCTTCGTTCTTCTCCTCCTGAAAATTGCAATTATTTTCTGTAAGTTTGGAAGACTAACAGCATTATGGGAGGCACTTAAAAGCATTTCAGTGGCTGGAATACTGTGCTGCCGTCTGCTAAGTCAATGCCCTGCTATGACAGTCTATATGAAGGTGGATCTAATCTAACCTTGAACTGATTTTTTTCCCCAATCCTCTCCCTATTTTTTCAATTCTGTATTTGCTGCTTCATTCTAAACCCTTTTTAAATACTGCTGTGCGCTGCCCCAGCTATTGTTTCCCAGTGTGTATTCATCACAGTCAACAATGTGTTATATCTCACACTAAAAGTGGCTAAACACAAACACTGCTGTGCAAGCTATGAAAAATATTTACTTTAATACTGTAAATCACTGCCTGATAGCTGCTGGGAACAGGCTGTGTAGGAGAGTTTATGCTTTCTTCTACCTTTGTCCCTCTTCCCAGGACTATGCCAAAATAGATAGAGAAAATGGGGAAAAGGCACTGTGTACTAAAAACCTGTTGACTGAAAAAATGCTACAGCTGGACAGGCAAAAACTTGCTATTGCTTGGAACCTCCAGGCTTCTTACATTTTAAATACGTATAATTTGCATCCCTTCTCCTGTTCAAAGCATAGGAGTTGTGGAACTGGGAAGGTGTTCTCTGCTTTCAAAATGTAGTGCTGAGTTTAATTTATTTTTCTTTCTGTAACGTATATACACTTATATATCAAGGTCAATGAGTTTCATTGTTGACAAATAAAGATCAGAGAGCCTTCTGCACATCACAGTATCCATACAGACACTCTCTCCCCACACAGAGCAGGGACTGAGCAGTGTACAAACCAGAGAGAATAAGGAGGCACAGTTATTGCATAAATTATGAGAGATCAGATAATAAAGGAACCGAGCTGGGGTGTAAGAATGAACACATCCAACACCTGTAGGGAAAAGCCATGCAAAATGGAAATCCTTACCTATGAATTTGCTCATGGGGATTTTGCAATGCTTTCCAGAACAAATGAGTGTTTTCTGAAGCAGCGAAGCCCATGAACTTAATGAAGATATTTCCATTAATTTCATAGACTCTGCATTCCTCATTTAAAACAGGACTGCACATTGGGACATTCCCTACTGTTTGTTGCTGTTGTAACAAAATCTCACATATAGGTTCTGAAATCAAAACCTGAAGCTCTTTATTCCAAAGCGATTAATTGATTGGGGAAGATGCTTATTATAAAATAATGAAAAATTTGCTTCACAGCTCAATTATTGCATCTATTTACTGTTTCCAATAACACAAAGGGCAGAAATGGAAGTAGCAGTTATTTCATCACTATATTGGTTCCTTTCATCTGTTTTCAAATTAGTAATCAGATTTCTTTTGTCTATACTCTCCCTATGGAGGGGTGAACTGAATGAACTTTTCACCCCTAGAATCTTTTATATTCAAAGCATTTGGTTTCCCACAAGCTAAAGAAAAAATAATTACGCAATCTTTGTTCCCACTGCAGGTACCTAGCAGGTTTTAAATATAATAAATGCATTCTGGCAAAGTTAATGTACCATAAAATCAAGCAGACTGTATCACTCTTTGATACATATACCTGGTAAGCCACCACTGAAAATAGCAGTAATTTATGCTAACGGATTATTCATCCATAGCAAACCCACCCTCTCTGTCAGGAAAGGTATTTTAAGACACAAAAACATAATCCCCTCCTCCTATATGTTTTCCCTGAGTCTATTATTTACCCAGGATGCAGTGCCTGGTTTAAGCCCTGCTTTTAGTCAATTTTATAGCACAACTGAAACACTGGAAGTCAAGTGACTCAATGCAAGGTCACACAATGAATCTGCACCTCCGCGCAAGCCAGGGCTCGAACGCAGCCAGCACCTGCTCCCTCCTCCTAGATCATCCTGCCTCTCCTTTGGAAAGCACTCGCCTCAAAAAGAGGTTGGTCTTGCAAATTCTGTCATTAAGGGCAGGTGAGGCTCTGGAGACTGGGAGGCAGAGCAAACTGCAGTGATGGAACCAGCTTTAATCCTTGCCGGGCTCCTCTGTGCTGTCACAGTTGTACTTATCTTTCATGCGACAAAACAGTGCAGATGCCAAGGTCATAAAAAGTTTTATATGGCTGTGCCTGCCGTCTCTTCAAGGTGGGCTGGCGGGGAGAAGGGCTACAGACAGAAAAATGGAGTAATAAAGTTTAAGTAGTGGGCAATAATATCCATCTGCAGTGCTGCAATGCCGATTAAGAGATTGAAAAACTCCCCGTGGCTCTAATTGGATTTTCCTGTGTTGTGCACAACCCTTGGAGGCTGAACGCTGATAAAGGCTCCTTGTGCTGCCTGTTCATCCCACACGTGTGACTCCATGTAATGGACTTATCCATAAAACACAGATTCTTGTGGTGCTGTGGAGCTGGGCTTTGCAGTGACCTTTAGACACCACTGTAGATTAGAAAATCACAATCTCATCACTTAGCATGACACAATACAACATTAATGGCCACCTAATACTGCGATATTAGCACTATATTAGGAACAACAAAAGAAAGAGAATGCAGAAATCTATGTGTGGTTAAATAACTTAAATAAAACCCTCTTATTTTATAAGATCTTATCGATCTTATAGATTGCTAACCATAAATGTAGGTACATTTGAGGAAAAATGCCAGTAAATTTGAGGAACAAATTTAAAAAACACCTGATAAAAACTAAGTTTTGAAAAATAATAGTTTGGGGAAAAGAGCTTTAGCATTTGAACAGCATTGTCTTCTGCTGAAGTGAATCTGTTTTCATTTACTAAGCTCTTTTCATGTACTCTAAATAAAATTTAAAAAGCAAAATGAAGACCATTCCTAAGTCTTCAGACAGCCTTTGCAAGTGTTTCCTTTCCTTCTCACAGATTTCCTAAACTACAGACCAAAGCCATGGACTATTCTCATTCAATGCTAATTTTCCAACTCATTAAACAGGAGAGAAAGCTGAAACCATTTCATTAAATGGAAAGAATACTGCAACTATTTAGTGAGAAGAATAATCCAAAACAAAAGAAATATGAGAAGACTGGGAATGTATTTGTATTTTTGTTAGGAACAGAAGGAAGCTGGAAGGATAAAGTAACAACCTTCTCACTCTCCCAATAATTAGAGTGTTGAGAGTCAGGAAGGGGAAATCAAGAAGCTGGGAACACGTCCGTGATTCATCAACACAGAGCTGACAGTTGTATTTGTCTGAGATTATTGGATGCTGTTTATCGAATTTTGTTCCTTGCTTATGATTGTCTGCTTCTCTCATCAGACAATTCCTTCATGACCTGAAAATTTCATAAGTTCACAGCAAATGAGCTCTTGATTTTGGGGACCACGTTGATGATACAGGGTATTGAAGTGAACGTCCCAAAAAATGGGGTCAGCACCTCATTTAAAACCCTGACAAATAATGGGGAAGAGGATCAGTTAAATTAACCAATAAGACTGAAAAGGAAAGGGGCTTGTGAACGCAGCAGCAATAAAATAGAGGCAGAGAGTATAAAAACATGATGAAGAAAGATTAGCTTCAGAAGAAAATGAAGACTGCTAAACCTGGGGAGAAACGGGAGAAGATGGGATAACAATGGCAAAGATTTCTCCACTGCCACCCCAGTTAAGTCCATCACAGGTTTGCATTGCCACAGAGCAGCCAAAAGTGATCCTTCTGCAAATGAGCTCAGCACTTGCTTAGCATCTGAAAGGTGCTAAACAACACAGGTGTCACAGTGTGTCTTTCTTATCTGGAATACAAAGGAAAAACAAATGGGAATAAGCTCACAAAAGAGAAGCAAAAATGATAAGATGCTCAAAGGGAGAGTGTTCGGAAAAGATTAAAAAGTGTAAACACAACACAAGGTAAAACGAATATAGTTTGGTGGAAGCCACCCCGGGGACAGCAGGTACATTTCAATATGAATTATTCAGGTTACCACATAAGGTTTATCACTAGACATGTTAGCACCAAAATAAGGACAAGAAACAAATATACTTCTTGGTTATGACAACTGCTAAAAATGAGGGAAATGGTGGCATACTTCATTGATTTGAAATGTGGAAACTAAGAGGCACAAAGCACCAGAAATCCTTTGTGCTGGTGAAAATGGGGAGATGAAGAAGAAACAGAGCTTTTCCCTGTCTAATTTCTCTAGTTCTGTGTCTCTGCAGCTTTGCTGATAGCATGATTGATAAATGATCCCTACAGTACTTTGCCATCACTGTGCTCCTGCTTTCCAGTAATGAGAAAACTTTCCTTAAAAGGGCAGCATATGGGAGACTTTCTCTGCTTTATAAATTTTATCTTGAAGCAGGCTAGCTGCCAATTACTGCAGAAGGTTAGAGAACCTGGAACGTGAGTGCACAATATGCTTCAGATCCTCTGAATGGCTCTCTAGAAAAAGGCATTTTTTATGAAGGATGTCGATGTGATTTCAATAAAACTTTAGAAGCAAGGGTCAGGCTTTTCTGAAGAATCTTGTATTTTCTGTCATGAACTGCTCTCTAGGAAAACTCCCCTTCATGCCTACTTTTTTTTCCACAGACAGCAAAATTGACTTAACCCATTACACAACCAGACCAAGTTACCAGATTTAACTCTGATTGGTAGCTCTTGTCCATTCCTACTGACATTTATATATCTACTGTTCTTCATTCACTGAAAGCAAAATAACAGATATCCTCCAGGGGCCACATACCCATTAAAGCAGGGATCAGTCCTGCAAGTTTTCCCAAACCAGGAGAGGAAATGGCTCCCAACCTTTTCAGAAAACAAGCAAACATCCAAACAAGCTTCAGGCTGAAACAGTATCTGACCTGATTGATTTTCCTTTTTCAGTGCAAACTTTGATGCATTATGTACTTTGGCAGAATCTTTTGAAAGTGGCTACAGAAGCATATGAAGTATTCGTGCTGTTCACCAGTCAGAATTTGGCAAAAACTCCTATTTGCAGGCATTTAGGATTATAAATACATTATTGAAAATACCTCTAATGAAACTTTTTTGTTGGAAGGCGAGGTAAAATCCATGACAGATTAAAACTGCAATCGTGATAGTTATGCTTATAATATTACAAAAAAAAAAAAAAAAAAAAAGTTGTATTTGTAATACAATCAAACAATTCTGCAGTCATTTAAAGAGCTATGGAAAAGTAAAAGCTGAAGGAAAAAAGGGTCGTTTTTCAGCACCTGCTATTCAGCCCCCAGTTGCCATGTTCATCAATCCTGTGCAGCCGTGAATGCCTGCAAGTATACTTCAACACAACTGACACCTGCACACACACATCAGCAATGCCATTAGAGCCTGAAAAGAGCATTTATGAAAGCTCAAGGGGATAAACTCTAAAACCCACATGCACTTTACTACTGTGGTTGTTAACCTGCACAAGTGTAGCTGCAAAAACATCTGTTTGCAGCAGTGAGGGAGCACATTTTAGAGGGAAACATGGAAGGAAATTTGGTTTCGAGCACACGGAGACTGAAAACAAAACTGCTGAAGCAGGTGTGAGGGTCAGCACTAGTCAGAAGAACAAGCTGCTGTCACTCTTTAACGCACTAAATTTTCATCACTGAAGACCAGGGTTCAATATCTGAACTGTATCTGATAGACTATAGCCAGCTCGTGCACAAGTCAGTCCAAAGGGCTGAACACTTCTCAGTGCTTGGCAGCTTTTTCTGGCAAGTCCTTGTCAATGGAGCACATGGCTTCAGCTTGGAAATAGATGGAACTTTCAAACTGTTTTCTGTACCCACTGAAGTCAAAGTGAATTGGATCAGGATGCTATGAGGAGTATTTGGACTGTGTGCTTGACACTGTCAAAATACTCTTAAGATTTTTCATCTGCAATAATGAATAAGACATTTAGAGATCTGAAGTGGAAAGTGGTTTCAAACAACTTAGGAGAACTATATTTAGCCTGTGTAAGTACAGAATAAAATCTAGAGGCAAGACGGTGCCATTTAAGTGGCACAAGCAGGGAGGTACGTGAGATCAAGAGAGACCCTGGCTTCTGCTGCTCCAGACACATCCAGGGCCCCAATTTAGTGCCCATCTGCTAAATACCTTCAAAATTATGACTGCTCACAGGGCTGCACTTCCACTTTCTTTAAAAACCTGAGGCAACCAAGAATTCGTCATTTAGTCCTCAGCCCCGATTCAGTGAGGAGCTGGAGCACCCAAGTGCTTAGATCTAAGTGCTTTGCCCAATCAGGGGCTAAATGTTGAAAGTGATTAAAAACCCCTCATAGTCTGAAGGAGAAGTCATTACAGTGCTCCTGCATAAATTTAGATTAACTACATCTCCAAAAAAAAACAAAAAAAAAAACCAACTTCAGAGCTTTGGAGCCAATTTATAAGAACCAAATGGCAGCACAATTAGTGAATCATGTGTCTAAACATCGGTATTTTTGTTTTTATAACCCCCAGGCTAATTTTATTTTGAAATGGGTTAGATGACAGAAACAAAGCGAAACGCTTCATGGCTATGTTTGGAATCTGAAGGCTCTGCTCAGAGGGAAATGGAGTTGCTGCAGCTGAGAACTGCGAGGGACATGCACTGCGGCTGTTGTCTTTTCTCTTTGCACTCTCAGCACGGGTGACTTTCTTTGCCACAAATAACTCAGAGGTTATGAAATGCACTCCTAAACAACGCCGTGATCCACGAGGCATGCTTGCATGTCTTATTCATTACTGCAAACGAGAAACTGAAAAAATTCCTAAAAGGTAAACCTATATCACTAGATCAAGCATAATAATATGAATAATTTTCAACATACTCTTCCTGCTGGCCTTTTCCCAGCCAACTCATTTAAATCTGTCCTTAATGAACCCCTACAGACTAGGAAATGATGTCCGGAGGCAGGTAATCTGAAAGGATTTTGCAGGAGCCATCTGCAATAAATCTGTTTGAAGTTTAGTTAATCTGCATTTTAATAGTTCACCAGCCAGGAAATTCAAGATCTGGAAAGTTGGAGGCTGGTAATGCACTGAGCTCTATCAGATGGAAGTCTGTAAACATGAACAACTTGAAAGTCTCATTCACTGTAAATAATCTTTCTATGGACTTCCAGCTGAGGAGATGGTGCTGAGCATGGATAACTCTGCATCCACAGAGCCTGATTAGAATGACTGAATTATTCCCGTGCTGAAAGTGCAGTTTATCACTTTGGGCCTTCTGCCTTCATCTGCTGGACCATCAGGTCCCATTTACTGTCCCTGTGCATTAATCTACAGCAGCAGTGGGTAGAACTTTGCTGGCTCTGTAGGAGAATCATTTGTAATTGAAGGTGGAGAGGCACTTTGTGTGTCTGGCTGGCACTGAGCCATCTGCAGCAGCTGGGGAGCTCCAAACAGCCACTGGCCCAGGAGGTTATAGACTGCTAATCCACTTTCTGAACATTTTGGCTACAAGCTACCTTGTTGTTTAAAAAAAATTAAAAAAAAGCAAACTATTTTTCTGTTAAGTAAGCTGACATTTGCTAGTTTTAATACGTGAAATATCTGAAGAGTCATTTTGTCTAAGCCTGCCTTCATATTGACGCTGTAAAGCACCAAGGACAGCACATTAATTGTATGTCCAGGAAATGAGGCCAAAGCACAAAGAAACCAAGGGCTTGGTGTGTTCTTTTATCCCCTTATTTTCCTGGCTTGGTAAACCTTAAGAGAAGGACTGTTAAAAGCTCTTCTGAAGAATCCAGCACAGACTTCAGTGTTTGGATCCAATTAGATGGAGGTCAGAGATGTTACTGGAGGCACCTCCAGGCTGTGTTTTAGTTCTGTTTTAACCAGTGATTTCTTCCCTGTAATATAACCTGGTTGCTCCTGCTTGGTCTTCAGTCCTTGGTGCCTTGTTTTGCAACTGGCACAACACATGGACCATATTTTTGTGCAGACCAATTCAGACTTTGTGTGACTAAACAAAAATGCCTGGAGTTAAAGGCAGCTGTGGCTTTTACAGCAGCTCTGAACTGGTCACGTAATGTGACCACACAAACAGCTTCAACAACATAGTGCAAAGAACCCCCCAAAAATCTGTCATATATATCAATCCTCTTACTGGAAGGTAAGAAAAATTATCCAAAAGAGGAGGCAAGTAAGTATTTCTGAGTTTGAACTGTGTTTTTGTCAATAGTTAAACTAGGGCTAAATTCCTACCTAGTGCAAGCTGTCTGCATACCTGTACATGGATTGAATTTGGATTTTCCTCTTGTCTGTTGTTTCCATTAGTCCATGACTGAGAAATAAGTAGCTGTTCCAGAGCCCTGCCTGAGCATGTTTGGATACACAGCATCTCTCCAGCAGCAGGTGGAAAACCTCTCTTGGATTGTCAGCTGCATCCTCTCCCCTGAGCCTCAGACAGATCACAGCTCCAAGTCTCATCTTTCCCACATAAGAGATGAGGATTACAATTCTCTCTTCTGAGGATTATTTTGATGTCGACTGGTATAAAATGATGTACATATCATTAACAATATGTGTTTGTAAAAATCTTTGACGTTGTTGTAAGACACATCGAGGTCCTTTCAAAGGAAGGAAAAACAACCTTACACCCCCAGAAGTTCTAAAATGACAGCAACAAGAGATAATGCAGACTCCAAAATTGCCTTTAAGAAACATTACAGGTTATAATAACTAAAAACCCTGTCATTAGCATGGCTATCCTAGGGCTCCTGTAAATCCGCACCTGATAGCTGCTGTCGCTCATTAACAGATTGCTGATGAATGACTCATTACCTCTCAAACAGGTATTTATGAGGCTATATTTTAATATTTCAGTATTGTATTAACCCAGAGATAAATACTGCTTCAGTCTCATCGCTGCACGATCTGTGCCTGCTCATCAGCTGCACTTGTAACACTTCTTGTTTGCTCACCAAAGCAGCACAGCAGCCTGTCAGCAGAGATGATGCTTTGAAAAGAGTGTCACTAGATTGCATCTGCTCTCAACTGCCTGGGTTTTAAACTACCTTAGAAATGGCAGGTTATTTCTCATGTATCAGGTATTTTCATGTCACATTCTCACAATACTGGAAACCTCCTACTCTGTCAATTACTGCCCCATTAAAGGCATGGGTTGCATGAAATTATAATTTTTCTCCGGGTTTAGAGATTGGCTGGGCAGGCACATCTTTCCCATCATGAGAGTAGAGGTTGAAAAAACACAGACCTGAGCTGGAGGATTCCCTTCTTCATGCACAGACAGATAATATTCCCTTCTTATAAAAAAGAATGACAGCCTCATTTAAATTCATTCTGTAGGTGTTCCATAAGCAAAGGAAATTATTGTTGCTAGAGAGAAAATGAAAGGGCCATATTTTGGCTACCATCTACCAGCCAGTGAAATACTGTTGATTCAGACTTGGGGTTTACTTCCATGGTTGTATAAAATAATAATAGTTTAAAAAAATCAAATCCTGGGTTATTTTGTGCTGTGAAAACACAATGAAGAGATCTGACCTATCCTAAAGGGATGGCTCTATCACCAGGCACTTCCCACAGTGCCAGCTGCCCCGTGCCCTCCTCCTGGCAACGTGGGATGTGCAAGGGACAGAGTGGGTGTCACTCCATGGCTCCTGCTATCCAAGTGTTCCGTGGGAAGGGGCTGGTTTGCACCTCAGCTCCTTCATGGGAACAGATGTCAGACCCCAGGGTCACAGGTGCACAGATATTGGCTGCTTTTCAGAACAAGCCCAGCGTTTACACCTCTTATCACAGCTGCACCTTGAGATGGTGAAGGTAATTTGTGGTGTGGTCAGAATAAGTGTCTCAAATACCACTGTGGAACTATTACCTTCAGAATATTATAAAAAGTGACCACTGACATGTCAATTAACTGTCATCCACATCATGCTCTGAAAGAACAATCTGTTTTTTCTTTTCTTCAAAAACTAGCTTCAGTTTTAGGCTTATCTTTACTTCACAATAGTATTATGCTTATCACATTCAGGTTTTTGTCTTAAAAAAATCTTTTTTTACAAAGCCAACGTAGTGTTTCATTAAAGAAATGTAAATAGGCTCTGGAGATAATTTTTTTCATCTGAGTTGGTTCAGACCTTGCTGTAATCTAAATAACCCAATTTAGCTGTGAAAGATGGAAATGAGGGTGCTGAATATAAAAGAGAAAGCATTATAAGAAGGTTTTATTCTAATTCTGATTCAAAAGCAACTGTGTAGCTCTTGGTATTTTTGGAAAAGCCATAGATGGTTAATCTTAGACTTGATGAATGGAGGTTACAGTGCTTTTGGGAGGAAAAATAACAGGGGAACAGAATATTGAATCAAATGAACAGATACATCCTCATGAATAAGCCTGACAATAGAGGGCTGGATCAAGCATACAGAAAATCCACTTCTCAGTACCTAGGTACCTGCCTATCTGGCTCATTTTCAGGTCAAAAACCAAATTAAAAGTAACATGTGCACAAGGATTGTTTTAGAATATATCCATTTCTTTTCAATACAGTGATGGGAGCCAGAACAACTAAAGAGTAGAAGAATCACTCCACCAGTGCTGTTCTCTGACCTGAGGTGAACATTAAGGAGAAATACAGAGAGATTCACAAAATCTGCTGCTGACATTTTCTGTGAGTCAGAGAGGAAAGTACAACTTTTCCTAGTTAGGTATTTAAAGGCCACACACAGCATCCTTCAAACCCTTCATGTAAAAGAGACTCATATTCAAGCAACCCTTACAGTGGTGATGAGAGACAAGGTGCTTCCAGCTAATTTGAAAACCCTTGTAAATGCTTCTTTTAACTGGGCCAGCAAAAGTTCTGTACCTCTACAAATCAGGTAATGCAAACCAATGTTAAGACAGACCTACACACATGAGAACAAAAGAAATCACTAATTTGAGAAGAAGAACCATGTGAGAACACCATGCAAGGAGCTGAGGATAACACATGCCTGACGCCTGTGCAGGCAGGCTAACACCAGACTCTGGAGCTGGTATCTTATCCAGCGTGCCCACAGGCAGACAAACCACACCTGGATGTATCTATGCAGTGATGGAATTTTAAAGTGAATGCACAAAGTACCATAATTTAGGTCATATAAGCACGTTCTTCTTTCTTGTCTCAAAAGGTAAGAGATTTCAAGAGCAAATCTCCCAATATTTGAACAAGTTAAAAGTTAAGGTTTATATCATTCAATAATTTAATTGCAAAACTGAGTTACAATGCCACAGTTGGCAGTGTGACACCTTTTCACCCTGACTCTGTCCCAAGTGTTGTTATGTTCCCATTTATTGAACCCCCTGGATATTGATGTCACGGTTGCAAATTGGCTTCCCTCCCAACCTAATAACTTGGAGACTCTCTCTAAAACAGATGTAATATTAAAATGCAGACAAGTGACCTAAAAATGGCCCTTGAGGGCAGGCCTGCAATTTCCTGAATCACACTTTCCTTATTCCCTCATTTGTTAAGTTTCGCAACATCAATTTTTATACTGTTGCTGTTTTATTCTGTCCAAATGATTGCTGAATACTAATGAACTGTCTCTCTTTGACAAATGAGTTATTGTTTGATATATTACATTAGGGACATTGAGACTAAACTACTTACAGATACTAGACATTTATAGAAAATACATTTACATAATAGTATACTATTAGCGTAATGAGGTCCCATATCTGGAAATAAATAGGGGTTTCAATAAACACAAATGTTGGCAGTTACATCGTAGCAGTATTTTGTAAAATAAATTTAGGGAAAACACGGAAAATTACTTTTTTTTCCAAATACTTTTTCATTCTGATTTTTTTTTCCTACTCTAGTTGGCTGTGCACACACAGTGGCCATGGCAAGTACAGTAATATAAGTATGTTTTATCGTGGTTCACCACTACAATTTTGATTTATAATGTAAAGATATAACTTTAGGGCCTGAGAACAAATGTATCCAAATTATTCACCAGAGGCATATTTGGTTTTGACACTCTTAACAACCTTCTATAGGAAAACAGAGGGAACATGTACAAAAACACCTCGAGTGGACGAGCCTCATTTATATAATGCTGTACAGAGCACCTGCTCAATACTGCAACTTCTGCACTGCTCATGATTAATTGCATTTTCAAAGAAAATAACAAAATTCTGCAGAGGAATCCCATCTCCCTCATTAATTGTCAGAGGCTGAATACTCTCGGGGCTCATAGTGGGAGCCACTGACCCCCCTTGAAGACTAACTTCAATTGTGACTACATTTTCTTTTGGCAAATAAAGTATTTTGTCCTTTTTTCCGAAGTTTGTTTTTTTTTTTTCCCAGATGGAACACCTAGAATATTTTACATTCCCACTGATTACAGAATTTTATCTGCAAAGCTTTCCTATAATCAAAGAGTCTTTTTCCTACAGTTTGTTCTGACCACGCATAAAAAACCAATATTGAAAAATATTGCAGTCCGTCCTGGCTTCAGTATTTTGTGGCAGGATTTTCCAGTTCTAGCTGCTGTGGAAGAGCACACAGTCCTGAGCTGTCAGAGGCTGCTGTAACAGAGCTGGTCACAAAGCTTCCTCTTCAACATAAGTAGAAGATTGAGATCATATAAACACATTAGGCTGTCTCTTCTTTGATTTTTGAGCTTTTTGCTCTTACACTGAGGCATCAATATTTTTCTTTTATTCAGTATGGCTTGCTGTAGGTGGTTTGGTTTTCCTTTCATAAGGCACTTCTGCACAAAATCTATCTTTGCTTAGATTTACTTCACTAATATTGGCTGGCATTTCCATTTGAACCTCTCAGCTAAATAAATGTATTTCTATTTTGTGGTCTGTGGAGAACAAGGCACCTCCTGAAAGCACGAACGAAGCTGTCTGTATGCAGCAGTATTTACTTTTCCCTGGCTCAGATCACAGACTATAATGCAAAAAAGGGGAAAGAGGGCTTTGATTTTTCAAATCTTGAAGATTAAAAAGAGAGGGAAGGAGATAGATGTGATTCTCCCCTCTTGCCTCACTATTTGTAGTCATCAGGACTTGTTTACAAGATTAATTTTTCAGAATTTGTTTCTACTCAGTGACTAGACATACAACATGAAAACTAACATCATAAATTAATTTATACACTTTATTCCTGTTTAATTACATATTCTTTGTTATTTTTGCATTTTATCTATGGTCATTAAGCTGGAGGAATACTTCAATTCAGTAATGTAAATATTTTTCTTCTTTTGACACTTCCCTTTGACAAAATGCTGAGCTCGAGCTTTATTTCTTTATGTTTCTTCCACCCAGTTGAGTCAAGCAGCACTACAGATCCTGAATTAAGCCATCAGCAGTATGTTATGGTGCTCACTGGGACCTAAACATTTGGCCTAGAAATTTTACAAAGCAGTAAAGACCAGGATGGCTCAGGAAATATTCTAATCATTAGCAGAGTCAGCGACACTTCTAAGAACATGATATTGCTGTTTTTCAAGTTCTGGGCTAACTCAGCAGTGAACAGAGGCATTTAAATGTAAATTAATTTATAATTTATAAGAAATTTATAAAGAAATCTCCCAAAGAACCAATTAAAACCAACACCTTGTAGAAATTATCCTTCACTTTAAAGCCACAGAAGTTGCTTTGGATAGTGTGTTTACTTTGAAGTGATTGCTGTCTTTTATGTCAGTTTTATTTCATTTGTTACAATTAAGTACTATCCCCCCACAGAGTTCACTGAAGCAATTCACACAGAGATTATCCACCATTTATTATATGCAAACAGATTTACCTGATTGAATGGGTAAATCCACACACAGAGAAATAAAGAGGGAAAAAATGGACCCATAAATAAACATTTAGTATAGCGCACCTCAGCAACTGAACAAGAACTCTGTAAAACTACATTTTGATTCCTTCCCAATTCTCTTGTCAGATGTGCTGATCTCAAGCTCTCATTTATCAAATCCCTCAGTCGTCAGCATTTCTTTTCCTTTTGCTATTTCATCTTTGTCACTGCTCTTCTCCCAAATGTTAAATGCTCTTCTCTTCTTACTCAATGTCTTCATTAAATCTCATTAAGAAATACTCACCCAGGAAGCCCATTTGTGAAAGTAATAGATACTTTATGCCCAAATCACTATGAGACATGAATATTACCTGGCAAACAAACTAGGCTTCTGCACTGTTGTTTTGTTTTGGTTTTTTTTGGTGTTTTTTTTTTTTTTTTTTAAAGAGTAAAATCCCCAGATAATGGTGTTTCTAAGTAAATTTCCTGTCCATAAAGGATGGCCAAGATATTGGCAGAGTACCATAAGGCTCATAAACTAGTTTTTGCCTGCCCTAGTGAATGCAGTACCAACAATAAACCACTGCCCTTGATATTTTCAGCACATTCACCAATTCCTGCATTTGTAAGTTAAGAAACTGCAAATATTACTGCAAAACATGCAGCGTGTCTGGGTAGCTATAGCAAGAATTATTAGCATTACTATGAGCATTCAAGATGTTGCTACCAGCAAGGAAACATTATCTGCCTCCTTCATTTCTATTCTTATTTCGACCATACAATATTTCTAATTAAGCGTCCTGTTACAATGGTACTTTATGAACAACATTTATTAAAGGCATTGCTGCTTTCTCATTTATTTTGTAAAGGTTATTAAGTTAATGCAAATGTCACTTTTAAGTTGTGAGGAAATAAGCCCAAGGAGTACTATAATTAAAATCAAACAGAAATTAAAGGTTGATATACTATGTATGAATTAATACTGAATGAATGAGTCATTTATTGAGTGCAATTAAGAGGCTTGTGGATTTTTTAAAGTTCCTTCTAAAGCCTTAACTAAAATAAACAACTAAAATAAATTTCTTTTTAAAGAAAAGAACATTAAACCAATACACACAATTTTGAGCTTGCAGATACGATGCAATTTGCTGCTGCTACTCAAAAAATGCTGAATATCATTCTGAAAGACTCTGCTACATCCCACAGATATTAAACCACCCAGGTCATTGCATGCCCAGTACAGAGATGGTACCTAGATTTCCATTTGTTTTCTTTTAGATCTAGAATATTGTCTTCCATTTTCCTACATTTTTAATACAACTGAGAACAACTGTGAAAAATACAACAGGGAGAAAAATGCACATTTATACCCTGCTTCAGTTTTTAATTTGGAAGCGTATAATAATAACAACAACAATAATTATAAACACTTGGATTATGAAACCTTGATCCAAGATCTGAATGAAATCTATGTCCAAATTGTCAGAAAAGAAAAATACCATTCCAGTGAAAAGATCAAAACCACCCAAATTGATGCTGTGCATGATGAAAAACCTTATCTTTAAAACTTCTGATCCAGGTCAAAGTATTGAAAGGAGACAACATGTGAAGAGATGGCAACTACACGTGAACTTCTTCATTAAAAGCATTTTCAAGAGGGTCACTTAGTGATTTGTTGTGACAGACAGAATGTTCCATGAGCTCCATGCACTGGTGTTTTGGTCATCAATAATGGAATTGGGTTTCAAAGCAAGTGCTCTGAATGAACCTTTGGCAGGCAGCTAGACACTATAAAATTAATAGCTGTGGACACTACACTCAGGAAATGTCAATTGAGGAACTCTTCTTTTATGTTTATACTTCAAAAGAATAGCAGGAATTATGAAACCTGCTCTTCTATGAGCCCTGGTAACAGGTTTTAATTCACATGGCAATTTTCCCCTCAGCTAGGGCATTAAGCTTTATCTTCCCGTCCTACCTGGCTTCTCACTTGCATAAGGCATGCAGGTACCCAACACATTTTTAGAGCTTTACCTCCAGTCATATTTGTTTGAAATTGCCCAGCAGATTAACAAGGTACTGGCATGGGAAGCCAGACAGGAGGCAGCACAATAAAAACAGCAGACAGCATAATCATTTAAGCCTTGTTTCTTTAGCAACCCAAACTAAAAGTTTCCTTTGGTACAATTTTCAACTCAAGTTTGACAAGAAAAATACTCTAATACTGTAGTTGCAAATATAAAATGCACTCTGTCTTTTTTTTTTTTTATTTTTTCTCTGTTGCTTGTAAGACTTGGATGAAAAAATAAAATACAATAGTAGCACTAAATAAATAAAGGCAACAAAATGATCTGGGTAAAATGGAATAGCTTTCAACAACTTGGGCTGGAACCTGAATTATTGTGTCTTAGATTACAATACATGACATCACCCAGCACTAATAATGATTTCAATGATATACAGAGAACTCACCAGGAATATTTTCCATTGCATCCGTACAATCTCCTTTTAACAATGTGTATGACAGAAGGCTGCTTAAAGAACATTGTTTCTTGCCTGGCACTGTTGTGATGATGCATTACCTCAACTCAGCAATGAGGCTGCAGTGATATAATACTGCAGGATGTTGTGAGAGTGGTCCTGTAAAACAGATGATTGTTTGATACCTCAGGAGAGCACTTTTGGAAGCACAGTCTGGGATACAGATCTGCTTGGTCAGGTCTGAACTTTGGGAAAGTTTGCCAAGAAGTAATTTGAGGCACAGATCTGGAAAAAAGCTTCTTGTGAGCCCACATTTCATGTTCCTGGGGTGCAGTGAGTGCAAGAGAAAGCTCTCCATTCTAAAGTAAGGGTGGGCAGAGGACACTGCGCCCAAATGTCTCCTCAGAGTAGGAAGGAAGCTGTTTGAGAGACAACTCAGACTTGTGAGGGACCTGAGAAGAAAAGAGATGGCAGAAACACAGGACTGATGTGGTGATTGTTGGATTAATGGGAATGAGGCTTAACAGAGGTGACAGGGGAGGGAGAGGATAAAAAGTGCTTCTATATTCTTAAATACTTTGCTAACTGAATGATACACCTGCAACTGATATAACCAGGCACATGTAAAAGGGAAAACAAACAAAATAATACAGAGTTTGTAGAGATACTAAAAACACAGAAAAACATTCAAGTGTTCAGGAACACATGAGAAAAATACCAGGTGTGGGTTTTGCTGTTAGAGACTGATTTCACACGGTGGAAAAGCCGTGCAAGCAGATGAAACCTGAAAAAATGAAAGGGCCCATCCTTACAAAAAACGTCTTGAGTAATTAGGCACCAGGGATTGATATGGCACAAAATATGACGTGGGTGAGATATTTTCTAACTCACTTTTCCTAAATGTAAAGAAAGCTCACATATGAGCCCAAATAAGCAAATTCCAGGTTTCCGAAAGTCTCCTATTAGTTTCAGCAGTCTGTCTGAAACAAATGGGAGCAGGGAAGTCCAGTAGGAACACATCAAACAAAATTCAAGAGCAACTGACAAGTTTTGATTTCAGTTTTATCAACAAAGCTGGGGGAGGAAATATTCAGCCCCTTCCTCTTCCATGTGAACATAGTGAAAGGACCTCAAGGAGCCTGAGTTGTTCCCACTTCCACATCATGAGCAGATTGCAGGGCACACGGAAAATTTTGACATCTGAGTCTACAAAGGGTGCAGGTCTTTATAAACACTGGCCCTCACTTTCCAAAGATTACTAGGTCATTTCTCTCCAGCTGCTATTGCTTTTTGTTAAAAACAAAACCACACACACACAGCTTTTGTTTGACTTGAGCAGGGTCAGCAGCATAGCTGGCAGAATTTTAGGATTTCAGCAGCAAAATAAAAACAGAAAGCTGAAAACTTGTTTCAAAAATGAAACTGGACAAACTATTTAATTTATTTTTATAGGTCTAACTTTAAAAAAGTTGTACTTGACTTGAATCTTTTGATTTCCATTTGTCCATCATAAAGAGTTCTGTTCAATCTGGTCTAGTGGAAAGTGAATATACTGGAATTAAAATAGCCCAAGACAGCCTAATCACTGCAGTGATGTGTATATATAGCACTTACAGCAGGAGGTTCTGCAATAGAAGAAAATAAGCTGGGCTGCCTGGGCAGCTTTAAGATGCAAAGAGATTCTTGTGCATTTCCTCCACTTCCAGAGTGAGCTGGAGGAATCCCATCACTGCTTTTGCAATAGCTTAGTTTTTAAAATACTTATCTGTAAGCAAAATTAATTTACTTCTCCAGTTATTTCTTTCTCAGAACTTCACCTCAGCCTTACAAAATTGCTTAGTCCACATCTTTGAAGTGAGAACCTGGCAATGACAGAGAGCAGTGGGGAAGGACTGGGGCAGATGGATGCTGAGACTTTCACTCCCCAGCACCAGGCACTGTCCTTGTGTCATTTGGGTCTGGGCAAAGACAGAAAGGAGATAAAGGTGAGGTGGGTCCTGGTAGCTGAAATTTCCCTACTGCTGTGACAGCAAGGGGAGAACAGTTGCTTTAGTGCAGTGATGGATGAGGAAGCCATTATTATGAGGTGCATTTACATGGTGGGTTTTCCTCTATTGGCACTATATTTACCACTACAGATCCTCCCTGAAAAAGGGAAGACACTGCTGCTAACTTTATTTTCCACTGTTTCATCTGCAGTCTGTGCTGATGCTGCACCATACAGTGTTTTACTTCAGCAGTGAACAGAATGAGAACACAAAGCAATTTAAACTTTTTTTTTTTCCCCCACGAATCCAAACATCATCATTTGCAGAATTTCAGAAGAGAATAAAATGGAATAGAATAGAATAGATCTGGATGTCATTTACATCATCAAAACACTCATTATAGCTTAGACATTGAAAATCATGGTGAACAAATGTGTGTCACTGGAATATAAATTAAGCATTGTGATTGCTATGAAGCATCTGCACAGTAAATGTCAATCAGTAAACCACCAAAAAAAATTTCAAATTTTAGAAGAATCTATTGGGCTCTTTTGCACTTAAAGCTCTCCTAACCTGGATATATTTTGTTCTACCATGTTCTTACATTCATATATAAATCTCTATTTAGTAAAAGGTATTTTGGTCAGTCTGATGATAAATAAACTCAGGCAGGTTTCCCAGCAGTATAGGCAGTTTACAAGAAATTTAGCATGGATTTTTTTTTTCCCCTCTCATATAGACTTTACACTGAAAATTTACCTTAAAAAGTAATCCTAGCAACAGACTCTGACCTTATGGAAAACACTGAAAAGACAGTAAATGCCAATGTCTCTATAGCAGGTGGGTTAGGACAAATTCCTTTAAGCAGCACAGAACTGAGCCTGGCTTTCAGCTACACACAAGCTTACAAATTCAGAGAAAAAACTGTGAGTGGTATTTATAAATTGCTTTATTTTCCTTTTTCCAGCTTGACCTGAAATTGAGATTTATATTTGAAAAATTGACTTTTTAGCCTTGGAGGTTGCCTGAGCTATTTTAAGTACCATGTAAACCACATAGACATAACAGTGTTTCTTCCAAAGTTGCTGTATGAAAGAAATTGAAGCTTATTCCTGCCATATATTGCTCACAAATGCCTCATTGTCTCTTTGAAAAATGGTCTGTGGCAAATTGCTGATATAATCTCTTGCACCACTGCAGCTTAAAAGATTCATGTCATTGAATACTCTCCCTCAAAGGCTAAAATCCAGCCTCAAAATTCCAAATATTGCAGCTTAATAAAACGGTAAAGATTGAGAGACCCTCTCTCAGGATCAGCTGTCAAACAACTCTTGAAAAAAAGAGATGTGAACAGCCTCTACCCTAGAGTCTGAATGCCTTAGTCTTTTGGAAAAGAAAAAAAAAGGGAAAAAAAGTTGCACACAGCAAGGGGTGTTTTTCACTGAAAAAAAAGGAAAAAAAAAAAGAAAAAAGCTGAATATGCCTTTTGATGTTAAAATGATGGTGTTTTGATCTTCTGCTGAGGACTATGGCAGGGATAGTTATTTTAAATGTTAGAATCCTGTTTATAATGGAAACGCACAACTGCAGCTCTCTCTCTCTTCTGAGATTTTAAAATATCCACTGCTTTTGTGGAACTTTCTTGGGAATTGCTTCTATGTTCTCATCACACAGAGAGCCCTCCCTGATGGATGCACTCGGCCTCGTCAGCCCAGCCACCAGCCAAGCTCAGGCTTTCCTCCCTGCCCCTGAGAAACAGCAGAGTTCTGTGGGGTTCATGATGCTTTGGATTTTGTTTATTTCCTTCCAGTCAAGCCTTATCACAGATTTCTTAGGAAGTTTAAATAAGGCTCTTTGTCACTGTAGGCTTGGAAAACGGATCCCCCTGTAGACTCTTCCAGGAGGGAAAACTGGCTCACGTCTGGTGAGCAGAGGGAAGGGAACGCACGGCAGCGCTTGCAGGGATGGCACTGGGTGAGGCACAGCCCCTGCCCAAACATGTTGCCCTGAGTTTTGCAGTTCCTGATGTTTTCATTTTCTCTAAGAGTTTTCTCACTGGCTCTTTTCTGTAAATAGTGCCATGTTTTGCTAACTGTGCTGATGTTTTGCATTCCACTTCTAGGCGGAGAAATTTGATAGATCTTTCCTTTCACCAGTGTGATTGAGGGGTGTTGATTTCTCCCGCCAATCCATGGTGATTTCTAAGAACATATAAAAATAAAGTGTGGGGCAGAGCTCCGGCTTTTGCCGGGCTTTTGGCCGCTTGATCGTGTCTGCGTTGTTTCTTTCGTGGCCAAGTGCGACACAAACACATCACACTGGTGGGTTCAGGTCACCCACGAGCACGGGAACTGGAGCAACACCTGGGGACACACAGCTTGTTCTGCTGCCTCAGTGAAGGAAAGGGGCAGTAGATTTATCTTTCAAGAGCAATGTTGATAATTGTCACCGCTGGAGCTCATCAGTCAGAGAACAAACGGGATCATTTAGTCCCAACCCACAGAGGACATCCTCCTTCATCCCCCCAAATCCATATATTTCATTCTGGATTGTCGCTGTTGCACTGCAGATGGGTAGAGAAATGACACAGAGTCCAAGCGCCAGGGATGATTGGAAGGGATTTAATGGTATATTGAAAGGCTTTTATATGTTGATTCGCAAAAGTGTGTTAAATGGCTTAAGGCAATTAGTCCACCCCTTAAGGTGATTGGCCAAATTCTAAGACACCCATTCCTAAATATTTTTCTAGTTAAATCCATAACAATACTGCAAAAACAACTTGCAGGTGCAAAAGTTTACAAAACTGTAACATTGTTTTAAATAATTTGCATGGGAAAGACCGAGCTCTCACAAAATGCTGCAGAGGGCTAAAGAAATCCCCTGCTGAAGCTTTTTCAGTATCCATACTAGATGTCTTTTATATTCACATCTAACTTACTCTAAATAAAGGTACCTCTTTTATCATGCCTATCAAACTTATTTTGGAATGTGAAATCTGGGAAATCTGTTGTGATCGCTTTAGATCCTAGAAGAGAAGAAGGTGGGGAGTTATTTAATGAGGATTAATGGGAGGTGCTCTGTAACCTGAGCTCTGAGCATTCCCCAGGTGCCCAGACTTGCACTGTGCAGACATTCAGAGAGAGTTTTAAAACTTTCAAATTCCAGCCTATTAATCAATACCAAAACACTTAATGGTAAAACTCTTGTGTGATTAATGCTTAGCTGAAGTTCTAAAGCAAAGGGTTGTTTATGCTGTTTTAAGCACACCAGCAAGAGTCCACGTTTCAGCTACAAAGTGGTACTTAGGGAATAATCAATCATTTCTACCAAGTTAGTAAAGATTATTTATTTTGAGTACTAACTGCAGAAAATAGTTCAAATTACTCCAGTTTCAAATACTTTTTCTGTGCATTCTGACAGAAAGTAGAGAACTCACTTACACCCACACCCTACCAAGATGAGAAGACTCCAAACTCCCCTAACACACCTATGGCCTCATTATATATTTTGTAATAAAATGTTTCCCTGTGGCAGTTTTGCAGTACATTGCATTCAAGCCTTTTGGTTCACTGCCCACAGAAATTAAAGAAGGTGCTCTTACAGCTTCCAGAATGCACTGAGTGAGAACCCTGCTCTTGTCCTTCATCTCACAGAACTGCCATGCGTGCATCCTGCAGAAAATGTAAATGCAAACCGAGAAGCCTCCTCTGCCTGAACAAAATTAGGGCTGCAGAACTCAATGAACTGCTGCTTAACCCCACAATATTTGCACTGCACTGGTGATTTGGGCTTTGAACGACACCATTGCTCAGTGACATTTCAGTTGCATTGGCACAAGCACAGTTTGTTTTGTTTTTATTTTTAGCCGAATTGTAGAATATTAGTTTATATTACAAGAGATTATATAATAATTTGGTGCATCTATGAGAAATGTAGAAAAATTATAAATCTATTTAAGTATTAAACTACGTTTTTTGTAGAACTATTTTTTGGAATTAGCACACCTGCCTCTAACACACTTCTAAAAAGTAGAGCTAAGATAATAGAAATGACTCTTCACTGTTCCTGAAAAGTCCAGCTTTTTGAGACCATCAGAAGAAAACAATTCCCAAATCTGTGACTGCAGCTGGAATGCAGCTTTATGAAATTTATAGCTATATTATCTCAGGCCAGTCACCACATATGAGGTCACTGTTGAGGAGAAGAGGTCTCTAAAAGAGAAGCCTTCCGCGAGGTTATTACATGAAAAATAACTGCAGATCCAGGTCAGGGGGTGACAGGAGAACTCAGCCATGCATTCCAGATGGATGGGGGCACTGGGTCAGGACAGCTCCTGTGGCACCCAGTGGAACCAGCTGCAGTGCAGCTTTTCCATGGGCACACAGAGCTCACACAGCTGGCTCAGCTGGGGGAGGGCATCCCTCACTGGCCCCGGTGTGGCCATGGCTTCCCATCCCAGGCACACAGCACCCAACCACCACAGCAAACTGCAGCTCCTCAGCTGGGAAAGCTTCCAGAGCCCTCTACTCCCATTCATTACCCTGAGAAATCTGACCTGAGGCTGTTGTGGAATTATAGGATTAGAGAACCACACAATGGTTTGGGTTGGAAGGGACCTCACAGCTCATCCAGTCCCAGCCCCTGCCATGGGTTGCACCCCTTCCACTAGCCCAGGCTGCTCTGAGCCCCATCCAGCCTGGCCTTGAACACTTCCAGGGATGGTGGATGGTGTCAGTGGCACTGCAGCAGGGTCGTGTTTCTTCAGCTCTTGCCTGAATTATAGGTGACACAAACCTTTCTTCTTTTAAACTACCAGTCAGAGAAATCTTTATTTCCATGTTCTGATATCCTGGCATATTCAAAGGACTTGACAATAATGGTTTAAATATGGATCAGACAGAGCGACAGAAGTAAGAAGAGCCAACTTTAAAAATGGAATAATTTTGTAATAAATTGGTTGAAGAGTTTAAGGGACACACTAAAGTTCTGAATGTGACAAGTCCATGAATGGTATTACCTTTTAAAGAAACATTTAAAGCCTAAATGATCACTGCCAAATACTCTCTGTAAGTAATGGAAGAATGCTACCATATATGGGTAATTACTCATTTCCACCTGTTTCTAAAAGCACTGGCAGGAGGTGAGACATGAATTGTGCAGTGTTTCATTACATAAGGACGCACTGGGTCTTTTTTGGGAATGTAACCTGCCAAAATCTAAAAGAATATATCTTATTAATAAATGATGCTTTCTCAAAGGCACTTTGCATTTCATAGAGGACAACAGCTCGAAAGGGTAAGAAGAGCTGTAAAGCTGGAATGATGAATATGATGGTTCCCTTCCTGCCAGATCTGCATTACTCCACAGCCCTGCGGTGCGAAGACCTGAACTTCAGAGCTGTGTACGATGTCATCTGAAACTTGAAAGGGATCCAGACTTCACTGCTGGCACCTGCTGAGGACCAAGGAGAGGTTTCTGACTCCTGGAGTGCCGAGAGACTTGCTGAATCCTAGACTGATGTCCCAAAGAAACACTACCACTTCTTAGCGGGCAGTCAGGGTTAGACAGCAGACATTTGAAAGATGTTTAGTCTGTTTTTGTTAGGCTGCCTTTCATGCTTTGAAGTTAAGGGTGAATAAAATATTAATATTGATGCTTCATAATGAGCAGACAAGTTAATTGTGGCAAGCAAGCTTGTGACAGCTTTGCTTGCTCTCACACTCTGTAATTCATCTGTAAAACTCTCTGCTTTGTTTAAAACTTGAATTCCAGAGGCAGAGCTCTGCCCTTCTGGACCAGCTCAAAGCTCCAGAGGAGAAACCTCCACACTTTGCCACTTGGCCATACAAATAGCTGGGACTAGGAATCTGAGCAGAAGTGGGATCCAATCACTGCAGCAGGAATGCAATGAAGCAGGACATTTGTGATGGAGTTATTGTGCTGCTGAAAGGGCCAGGGATACACAGGAACCTCTGAGCAGTGTCACAAGAAGGACTCCACACAAAACGTAGCAATTAATTAAATACTGGAATGTATTTATTTAATAAAAAAACTGCCTGTTGTTAATACAGCTAATGTGCAAGGAGCTGCATGGGATGGACACAAATGTGGCACTCCCAAAACCAGAAGAGCTGTAGGGCTTTAATGACATGCCCACCCTGACAGGACCTAGACCCAGCGTGTCCAGGGGATGGGCAATTCCCAGCAGTGCCACAGCCAGGGACACCGGAGTGACTGACAGTGCCTCTGGCAAAGGGAGAGGAAGGGAGAAAGCTCTGGATCACCTCGGTGGGCAAAGGCTGAGCTGGGATCCCAACTGCAGTTCCCTCCATCCCCAGAGCTGAGCTCTGCAGGGATCAGCCTCACGAGCGAGTCACGGGAGCAGCTGTGCCAAAAACCCCGGTGCTGGGGACTCATCACGAGACACAGAGATGGGGTGGGCAAGGAGAACAGCTTTGACAGGGCTCTCTGCTGAGGGCCTGCCTACAGAACGCCAGAATAACTGTGTTTCTCTCAGATAAAAACCCGTGCTGTTAACCCTGGCCTCCCTGGTGGCAAGCAGGCATCCCCTGAGCCCAGCTGGGGGCCAGGGAGTGCCAAAATGGGCTGAACAGGACAGCGTGGTCCAGGGGTTGTTTATTTACATGGCAAGCTTTAGGACCTGAAGCTGGTCCTTCCCCCCTCCCTAGGTTTGTTTATCAGCTGGAGGATTTTCAGTTTGAAGGATGATAATTTCTAAAGTACCCCAAGTGAATGATGGCTGTGGCCCGAGTTTTCACAGATCCCTCTGTGATTCGTGCCTCACATGGATATTTCGGTTTATTCTAGAACTCTGTCAGGTGGGGAAAGAAAGGATCAGAGATAATTCCAATAATATAATGTGTGTCACTAAGGGAAGTATACAGCACCATACGTCTCGTGGTACCCTGATAAACAAAATGAGGGTGGTTATTTTTTTTTAGCATTGCAGCATGTAGGGCATAGGCAACATAGAGGCTTTGATGCCTTGAGAATATTCACTATATAATTTACCTTTAAGTTTTATTTGTGTACTGGAGGGCCTTGCTTTAGAAAACCACACAAAATCATCCTAAATTTTAACCCTTTATTAAAGGATTGCACTATTCTAGAGCATAAATATTTAAGGAAATTAAGTAATTAGTTCTGTAACTGCTTTTGAAAAAGCAATGCTACAAGTTAAAATTGTAACAAAATAAGAATGTTATTTTTAACCTGACAAGTCTCTCAACACTGACTGTCACAACATGAACTGAAAATATGCATGGCAGTCTTCCTTCTTCATATTTTATACCCCTCCTCATCTTTATATCTTATGTTGCTGCAAGCAAGTCCTGCCTATTCTCAAATTAACAGCCACATCTTTCCAGGTCAAACACCAAAGCTGCTATGGTTTTCAGTTAATTAGTGCCCTCCCCCTTTTAAATCCGCATATTTTTTATTTTAATAGGTTGGGTTTGGTAGGGTTTTTTCAGTCCCCGTGTTTAGGCAGATGTTTCTGTCCCAATGAAACCCCTCAGCAAGCTCCCTGTGGTCCAGGGGCCCAGGCACAAGTCAGTTCTCAGGATCTTCACCAAATTCTGACTCATCATTCTAAAGCCTTGGTGAAACCACTGGTTTGTCCTGTCCTGTGCAAGGGGTTGGGAATGCAACTGTACTTCACTTGAAATTTTTTGGACAAAGTAAATAGCAATCCCTATTAACCTCCTGAAAAATAATTTCATGCCAAGGGATTTTTTTACCCACGCTTTTTCCTTTCTTATTAGAGAAGTTTACTGTATCACTGCGTCAGAAGGGGAGAAAAACAAACCAATCCCCCCAACCCTGGAGTATTTTTAGGAGCTCTAGAAAGCAATGTGACAGATGGAAAAATAATTTTGCAGGAACATTTAATTGCCTACATTCTGTCTTTCCGCTGTCATGAGTTGGGCTGCACCAGTACAATTCAGGGTAGAATTTGGCCTGTTTTATTTAACTTGTCTACAGCCTTTTTTTTTGCAAAATTCTCACATGTCCCTGGTAATTAGTTCTCAGATCTAAATACTGAATAACAGCACGTTGCAGAAATTAGAAGAAAAAAAAATAAACTAGTTGTCAACATCATACTGAGTAATTCAATAGTAGTAGAATATCCCGAGGGTGGATATGAATAAACAATTCATGAAGAGCTGGTAAATTACATTTCAGCTTCTGTTTATTGCAAAACTAGTCAAATACTTAGCTCTATTGAATAAAGATAGC
This sequence comes from Pachycephala philippinensis, assembly GCA_013397055.1. Taxonomy (NCBI): domain Eukaryota; kingdom Metazoa; phylum Chordata; class Aves; order Passeriformes; genus Pachycephala; species Pachycephala philippinensis. The sequence continues at coordinate 1,098,503 of VWZT01007191.1, read as the reverse complement.
CCATTGGGCTTAGAATAAAGAACATTTCTTAAGAGTTTTCCTCCTATATTTATTTTGTGCAGGATAGGTTTGGGCTTTTAAGCAGTCAAACACAAAAAGATGAGATGATATCAGACAAGGTCAAAGAGGAAATCTGATGACCTGCAGCAAGCTGGTTACACCCCTTAATTCTTTCACAGTGTACACATAATAATAACGAACCAAAAAGAATATGTCTTTACAATTTTAGACCAGATTTTAAGATAACATGAAAAATTAATAGGATTTTGAATATCTTTACGGTACATTTAGGAGCATTCATAACAGTAGATATGTAGTGGGTGAGCCAATAGCAAGTGATTCTTCTGTGTCTGCAGTTCATGTTCATCCACTATCCCTAAATAAAACGTATTTAACCCCTTGAAGTCAGTCTTTGTAGCAAATCAGTGAGGAAGAGAAGGTCACCAAATGCTACTCAGTGTGAAACTGCTGGCTGAGAATCACAGAATAATTTAGGGTAGAAGGGTCTTTTGCAGACCATCAGGGAAAGATGACCTTGCACAGCAGAGACCACTTGGAAGCTGAATCAAACTCTTAATGTGGGTCAGGTTGCTCACGGCTTTATCTGGTCATGTTTTTCATACCTCTGAGGATGGAAACTATAAAACATCTCTGGGCAACTTATTCCAATGTTTGATCACCCTCATTTTGAGTATTTTCCCTAATATTTGCTCAGAACTTCACTTGCTGCAGCTTGTGCCCATTTCTTGTGCTGTTTAACAACACAAAAGCCTCCACCAACCTGTCTCAGGTCACATCACTGGTTTATTAGGACAGCACCACTTAGAAAACTGGGAGCTGTGGGAATTTTCTCTACCTATTTGTGCTTGTGAAAAATTCCTTAAATTGGGAAAAACCCAGATCCCCTGCTACTGTATCAGATTTCAAGATTCACCTGTTTGTTGCTGAACATTCTCCACTGAAATCATATTTCTTCCAGTGGGGAGAACATTAGGAGAAGAAAGAAACTCCAACAGAAAGGTCACATGAAAGACAAATCCGTAATATGTTGCAGCTTTTACCAGTGTCAGTAGAAGAATCGCTTTTATTATGACAGTGCTTATTAGTATACATTAAGAACACTGGGATCAAGACCTACTTGCTGCATAACATACACCAAAGAACCTCATTGTAACTCTGGAATTTTTATTTCCATGCATGAATTCAAAAAACCTCCTTTGTTCTGTAGAACTGCAGTTTCATAAAGTCCTCAGGACAAGCCTGAAATCCATAGTTAATTGCCTTAAACATTATTTATGTCCAAACCACCAGATTCATTGAATCTGCTACTTGATTCCTCAGCAGTAATGCTGGTGAATCAGTCTCTACCCTCTTAAATTGGTTGTCCAGTTAATTCCACAGTGTCCTATAAAATTCATGAGAAGTGCACTGCTTTTGCTTTTTGGATATAATTCGGCATCTAGCGCAAGATCCGTTTGCGGGAGAGGCCCGAGGACTGCTGAAATGTCAGGGCCATAAAAGCTGGATGCTGTTACTCTTCAGGGAGGTGTAGTAAAGGAGAGCTAGGAAAAGCCTTGCTAGCCTTCTCAACCCAGCAGGAATGTGGTTTGGGGCAGTTCAGGAGGAGAAAAACTTGAGAGCAAAGGGAGCAGAAGTACCGCAAGGTGAGCTGGCGAATGAGCTTTGGAGTGCTGAATTAGCCCACAGATAGTCACTCCTTTTGACCTGGGAAGGGAGGTGAGGTGGGCCTCTGGGATTGTTACTCAAGAAAATTACCAAGACAAAAGTAATCTTGTCTACTCGACCATGATGCAGTGTGAGGTGCTGATAGATAACACTGAAGTGACAATCTCTGTAATGAGATTCACAATCACTCTCGTCACAAACCCGCATGATTTCTTGGTGTGAATTGATACCTCAGCCAGAGATGTCCTGACAGTCAGATATTAACTGAAGGCTGTAGGTAATTTTAACAATATTTTCCCGTTCAGATGTTATGTTTGATTTGTTTCTACCTGCTCCCATGGTTTATACTGACAGCATTAAAAATGGGTTACTGCACTGTGGCATTTTACAAAGGTTCATGTCACTTCTTGTTACTTCATCTCATGTTGCAACATGACAGAGCACGGTCTGATATAATGTGGTGTGGCCTCCTGTATTAGAAAGGGTCAAACATTTTCTAAACAGTAATATTTACATTGCAATGGATATTTATGCAGAGGTATTAAATGTTATATCAAGCCCTGGCAGCAAATTATTTTCCTTTTCTGTTAATTTGTATGGCTCACACACACTGGGTTATATCGGTCACAGCTCTGCACCAGAAAATGAGTTCTGTAGTAAAGAGACAGTCTGAGGAGCAAAAATGGATGAAAGTAAAAATAAAATAAACTGTCTTTCCTCCTCTAAAATGCACCAAAAAAAAAATTACATTGGGAATTGCTAAGCTTGTAGATGTGCACACCACTTTGTGGTCTCAGTAAGGCACCCAGTGAGCCTGTCCTGCACAGTCCTGTCAGACACCTGCCTGGTTGTGTACAGGGTAAGAACATATCTGTTTCTCACCTCTGCAGCTACTTTACACCTCAGTTTTAGTCCTACTCCTCTCTGTAGGTTATAAGCAGAGGGGAGACCCGCTTTTTCTCTTCTAGCCACAAACCCATCACAGCTACAACCTGCATATGGGAAAACCCCAAGTTAATATTTTCTATTTCACTTGATCTCTTCCAGTTTATAGTGATGTGAGCAGAGAATTAGCTCCAGTATTTGCCTACACATTTGGTGAATTTATGATCAAATTAGCAAAACTCTCCTCCTGGTCCCAAACACAGCTTTACTTGCTTTTCTTCTAAATAACAATTTTTTACAGGCCACGAGGGAAAGTTCAGATGAAGCGTCTACTTGTATTTGAGAGCTCTGGAATTAGGGAGAAAATTTTAGCAAAGGGGGGATCATGCCTTTACTGCTGCCTTTCCTCACCACAGAGAATCCTCCTCCTTTTCCTGCTTTCACTTTAGCCTATTTTGCATTAATTTGGTATTTCTCATTAAAATTATGTAAAGAAAGGAAATCATGTCAGAATACTAAAGCAGACAAGTGTGAGCTCTAGTAAGAGTCACAATAAAAGCTGGTGTATACAAAATGGATAATATATAAATTACCATTTACTTGATTGCATAATATATAGGAAAATTAGTGATGAAGGATGGAAGCTCAAAGACATGGTACTGATGGGTTTCTCAGAAGCTTATACTAATTAAATGATATTTTACTCTACAAATGATACCACTGAGAGATGAGTGCACGTAGGTAATCTCAGATTATTTCTCTGCTTGGTACTGCATAACAGCCCAGAAGTGGGAGCTTTCTGTGTGCTGGCTGCCACTGATGGGTGGCAACAGTAGAACTGTTGGTATAAAATTAAAGCAATTTAACTTAAAACAGGTGCAAAAGACTGTGTTATTTGGGCTCAAGCCAAACTCATTTAAGGTAATTTCAATCAATATGAATTGACTTATGTTAAATTTAATTAAACCAGTCCTAAAAAAAAAAAAAATTAGATTGAAAGTGCCTTGATGAGAAGTCGTACAGAATTAACTTAAATTGGGTTTAAAAATTACATATGGTAAATTGTGCAACCATCTTTCATAGAAAAGTGTCTGAAGTTAAAGAGGTAAACCAGTGATGTGAGAGAGTTCGTGTTCCTAAATGCTGCCTGAATCAGTGATGGGGCCTGAGCCAGAGCTCCTGCTGCAGACCAGGATGGGAAGAGAAAGCTGCTCCAGCCAGCCTCTTCTCCCAGGAGTGGTCTCACTACAGAGCACAGTGAACAATGGCAAGACATTTCTTGGAAATTATCCACCAACTTTTTTTCAAAATGAAGAATGGTAATTTCTCAGAATCTTAACGTTTTCAACAAAAATCTTTAGAAAAATTTCAGGTCGAAATGTGCTTTGACAAAACAATGGTTTTTTTCCGAAAATTTTAGAATTCAAAGTAATTTCCTTTAAAAATGTATTTTGATGTTGTGTTTTCTTTCTTTGTGTTATTGCCCTCTACACCAGCACCACAATGAGAGATAAAGTCATCTATAGCATAAGAGTTGTGGCTGCCCCACCCCTGGAAGTGTTCAAGGCCACGTTGGATGGGGCTGGAGCAACCCGGTCTGGTGGAACGTGTCCCTGCTCATGGCAGAGGGTTGGAACTCGATGATCTTTAAGGCCTGTTCCAACCCAAACCATTCCATGATTCTGTGATGTTTTACTTTTGAGCCATCAAAGACACATCTGCCACCCAACACCGATGAAAGCACATCATTTTTTTCTGGACTGAAACACACCCTGCTTTAGTTTTCAATGGAACTAAATTGAAACAATTTGTTATTAATAAATAAATAGCAAATGTCCTTAAAATGACTTTAGAAGTCGACCCAAGTATTTCAGTGATACTCTTGGATATTAGGTCATACCAAGAGCAGCACTGAGAAGTGTGGCCGACTGCCTCCTCCAACATCACAGCCCGTCTTTTTGCTATAGTTCATAATTGAATCTCAAAGAATTTCCATGAAACATCTGAGTTTCCTTGAAACACCATTTTCCAGGAAAAAGCATTCTGCTGAAAAATTCCTGACTAGCTCTTCCCTCTCATTTCTTTCCATTATATGCACTTAGAAACTCAAAGTGTCCCTACAACTTGTAAGTGCATTACAAACCAGACACGTGGCTCAGCCTCTAATAATAAGAAAAAGTCCCACTGAACTTTGAAAAATAAAATCTCTGCAACCATATCTTCCATTAAAATATGTGGGGAAAAAAAAATCTAATTTTGCCTTCAGAAAGTTGATATAATTTCTGGATAATCTGATACATCACACTTTTGATTGTTTGCCATGTCCTCAGAATACCCAGTGCAGTGCAATCTTTGATGGGTTGTTATGTAAAAACCTGTTAGACGTGGGAGGTTTTTGTAATTAGTGATTTCACAGAGTCCTCTTGAGCTTGCTGCTGAGTGGGACCCTTCCACCATGTGGTTCCCACCTGTGGGTGCAAGATCCCAGCTCCAGAGAGCCCAGGCACACTACAGAGGGGCCAACCTTGCTATTCTACTCCCTTTGGCAACTGCCTTTGGGGATAAAACTACCAACAGAAGGAAAAAAGAATATTCTGTGGCAGAGAACGCGAGGTAATCAAGCTAAAATCACGTATCAAAATGTGCAGAGCCAGAGACCAGGGAAGCAGAGGGACACAGGATGCAGCCAGATAACTGAGCTGGGCCATCAGGCAGGAATGACTGAGCTCCACCTTCATCAGAGGAAGAGGTGATAGGGAAAGGTGGGAGAAAACGGCAGCAGATGGGAGGAGGAGGAGGCGTGGAAGAGCCGAAATGCAATTAACAGTTTTCCAAGTGGTTTAAATGGTTATGAATTGAGAACTGCTAAAATTCACAGACAACAACAAATGAACGTTTTCTACCTGGAGGTGCCAAGTGCTCCGAGATGCCATTAACTCCATCTGCAGAGAACAAAGCTGAGGCAAACAAGGGGAAAATAAAAGGCATCCCACAAGTTGGCTCCAGAGACAGCAACAGTGTCAGGAGGGCAGCTCAGGCTTCATCCCTCACCAAGCTACATGTCCCTGGGTCTATTTTTCCTCAGCCAGTAACTGATCCTGTAATTATAAAAATACTCTGGGGAAAGAAATGCAGGAATGGGGGGAATCAGTCAAAATGAAAAGCAAGCAAAGCAAGATGCATCAGGGTTGTGCAGAGCCTGAGAGTGCCAGATTAAGGAACTAAGTTTTCAGAAACATTTATTCTTAAATGGTCTTCCAGACAAACTCACTGACCTTATCCATTTGAATTAACAGAAATTTATGAACATGGGGGAAAAGACATTTTTCAAAGATCTCAAACTCACATTTTGCATAATTTACAGGGAACAGAAGGTTCTCAAACCTTGAAGACAGCCATTAGCATTTCACAATATTTTAGCATTTAGTATGTAGCCAGGTCATTTTTAATTACAAAAGGAAGAACACTTCAGACAGAATGTATTCGAAAGATGTCTGCTAGAAATGCTACAAAATCTTGCCATAATTGGTGATAAAAATGATAGCCGATGTAATGACATTTGGGAAAAAAATGTGGACAACATTCAAATTCCAGCAGAAAAGTAGACTGACCTTTCATAATGAAAATGACTAACCACACATTAAAAAAAAACAAAAAAAAAAAGAAGAAGAAGAAAAAAGACAAAAGATCAGACCCAGTAAAGTGCATAAAAGGGAGGGGAGAGGCAGCAGCATGTCCAGCACTGACTCCTCCAGCAGTAACAAAGAGTCAAAGGACTGTTGTGGGTTGCAGCTCTCTCTCTTTTTTCCTCCGTTCCTCAGTTACTCATTTTCTTGCCCTATTAAAGAATCCTAATGGTGAAAGCTTTAAGGTCAGGCCTTGATGTGCCAGTGTTCTACTCTGGGGTGGAAGAAAAATTCTTTCATTCTCCGCTTTCGTTTCCACTTTTAATTTGACTTGATAGCTTGTTGCACTTTGACTTGCAGCAAGTGTTTCCTGCGTGAAGAAGTCACATCCAAAAGTTAAAAGACTTTAAAAATCAAAGTTTCTATATACTGAGCTGCACAGCCTGCCTGACCATGCAGGGACCGTCTTGCCCTGGATGTAAAGAACAGACGCCCACAGAAAACCCTCTCTGGAAGAGCTCTTCCAGGAATGCTTTATTCTAAAATTAATCAACCAGAGGCATCTGTGAGTACAGAGAGAAGAAAGAAAAAGGTACTCATTGAACTACCAAACCTGTTGTGTGGAATGGCTAAATGGAAAAATCTGTGCAATCCACTAAAGCTAGGATGCTGCAAAGATATGAAGGAAGAAAAGGTTTTTTGTAAGTGCTTCATAGTTTCATATTATTGATCAAAAAAGACAAAAAAACCCCAAAGAGTAACCTTTATGTGTGCAAGATTTTCAAATCCCACAATGAAAACATTCCCTTCCTCCCGCTAAGAGCTATTCCACACACATTAATTTTAGCAAAAAAAAAAAAAAGTCATTACTCTATGGATCAACTTCTGAAATAATGAAATCTCCAGTGGTGTCCTGTGACTCAGAGCTTTACACAGCACAACAAAGGCCAAGAATTGATAAGTAACACTGATGCCTGCAAATGTTATTAACTGCAATAAGCTTTCTTTCATCTCTTCACTGGTTGAAGGTGATACCTGGACTATAGAAATTCCATTTAACAGCTCATGTCAGATATCTCATGGTATGCTGGTGACATCTCTTACCTGTTGCCTATGTGAAACATTTTATTTGTGCTAATGCATATGTAAGGTTGGCCCTTGCTTTCCTGAGAAAGCCTTTTAATCCTTTATTCTGCATTGTGCCAGACATCTCTGCTTACATTTATCTTGAAAACAAAGGTCTTGCAGCTACTGAACTGCTGAAAAATTACTGGAGAAAGGAATCAATGACATTTTCAGGGGAAAATACTTCATTTTCCTGTGTACTAGGGAAGTTTCCAAACGCTAGTATTGTTTAATTTAATCTCATAGTATCGTGAAACAACGGAATTATTACTGCATATGCCCCAATGAATTTAGCTTCCTTTCTATGCAAAAATTCTGCAGGTCATTTCTGTTTGAATGGCCAGTTCTTCATGTGGAAAGAAAGCTCAGACGATGTCTTATTGAATAAAACAGGCTTGTTTCATGATTCATTACACCTCTTTTTGTCTTTATGTGTAAGCCAGCTCCTCTCAGGTCTACACCAAGAATGCACGATGGAGGCTGTGCAGAGCTGTAAAAATAATGCTGGGAATTCTCATGCATACAGTAAAAAGCTCAATAAAAATAAGAACATTTTGCAGAAGGTACTGATAGTCTCCATTTTAGAACTGATTTTTCATTCCGCACAAGCTCATTTTTCTTTATACTTAAACAAATGACAGATGTTCATAAAAACGATATTAAGGATTCCTTTTGGCACTTCTGTTCAGTGTTCTCATTTATTACTCTTCTGGTAATAGAGTATGCAATGTTATTGTATTGAAAACAGGATCATCAAAATTGCCAGGTGTCTGATGTGTGATCATTCCCTCTATATGCAAAGCAAAGTGCTTCCAAATGCATTAGGCTGGTGAATTCTGTGCTTACGGCTCAATTCTTCAGAGTGTTGTGTACTTTGATTATATAAACCCTAACTCCATGAGTTTAATGTCAATAATGTTCAGCCTCCTGTAAGATTGAGCCCTTGAAGAAAAAGAAACTCTAATTGTGATTCTTATAGTGGAGGTTAGTGTTCTTGAGCAAATCTATAAACTCAGGTTCCAAACTATAAAATACATCCCCATTTTCAAGCTCTAAGGAACAGTCTTTTCTTAAAGGAAACACTGGTCTGCAGATCAAGTTTGCAGTAAAGTCAGTGGGAATAACAGCTGTCTAAATATGAAGCCAGGCACTTAAATTAGAATGCCTGGAATTGATGCTGTTTGTGTAATATTTTGCCTAAACGATTTGTACAGCTCGTCTTCCTCCCACTCTACCCCTCCTCTCTCCAGGAAAAAAAAAAAAGTTAAATAAATAAATATAAAAAAAATAAAAATAATAAAAAGCTCAGTTCCATTCATCTCCCAGTCTGTATGGATCTCTCAGGTACTGGTGTGAAAGACAGCACCAAGCAGGATAAAAAAGTTGAGAAACATGTTCAAGAAGGCATCTGATAGCTGAAACCCACTCTGTATATACACCACATTTGCACTGTACCTACCCATGAAACACCTACTTTATGGAGCCAGCAAGGAAATTTTCAGGGTTGGTAGAGGAACAGGACAATCTGACAGAAGCTTTGCAGATATTCAGTGGCAGTAAAAGCAAGGGGGATCTCCAGAGGCTCCTTCCAGCCTCCAAACCACCATTTACTCTACTAGAGAAATTCTTTCGGCTTCCCTGCATTTTCTGCCTTCTGCTGTAGTCAATCTAGCTAGTTCCTCTCCTCTTTCTCTTGTCCCTTTGTCACCTACACAGTCCACCTCCTTATTCTCCCTCCTATTTCCCTTTCCCTCATATGTACCCTCAAATGTACCCTCATTTTGGTCATGTTGTGGGAGCATCCCCAATTCCCCTCAGCCCCTGACCTCCAGGGTCCTTAAAACACCAGTTAAATTCCCCCTTCTCATCACAGCTTCAGATCATCTCTGTTCCCTGGGCATCTCATATTCCCCATTTCTACAAGAACTCGAAGAAAACCACCAGCAATAAAATACTGTATAAACTAATGCATCCTTTAAGTATTTATGTGTACAAGTGAATGCTATTTTACTTGAACTGAGCCTGTATCTTTCCAAATAATCCAAGTGCTATTGTATATTTATAGGATTTTTAGCTCAGCTACATTCTCCTTTCTTATAGAAAAAAAACGCCTAATGACTTCAGTGTCACTATGAGGATCATATTTATTGGCATATTTCTGGTTTGGGATAAACTGTAATTTTATTACCTTAGCCAGAGGGTAGTTAAATGGTGAGGGGTTTACTAATCGCTGCTTTAAGAGGGATAAATCTGTTTACCTCACAAATAATAGAGAGATCTTGCCTCTGGATACTTCCTTCTGCTTCTTGTCTAAAAGTTTTTACCCCTTCAGTAAGAACTGAGCAAGAATTAGTTAAAACAAAAGGGGTTGTGAGACGTAGCCTAGCAATGAGGAGAAGTGAGAAGTCTGGGAGCTCAGAGAGAAATCTCCTAATGTGGATCAGAAAAACCTCCATTTATGGCAAAAAAAATTATAAAATCATAACCTTCCTGCATTTGTTCCTGACATCCTCATGAAGGTTCGCATCTCTTCTTGTAAGCCACTCTAGAAATCAATTAATTGTGTGACCACATTCTGAGTGAGAAAGCGTGAATTGAGGCAGAGGAGAGAAAACAGCCTAAAAAATAAATTAAAAAGTTTTGTATTTAATTTTTAGAAGATGTTTACTATTGTACTGTAAGTCAAAATTTAGAAAACTACTTTAACAGACTAGCACAGCTTCTCCATCCTCCCCCGTGATCACATACAAAACTAGAAGACACAAAACTAAATTTCTCACAGGTACCTACTGGACTTGTTTGAAAGGTGAAGTAAGAAGGATTTGTACAAGGATTCAGAAACAGATCCTACTGAAGCAAACCTCTCTACGGTTCAGTATTTCAAATCCATGTGCCAAAATACGTGGATGAAATTGTTTTCTCACAGACAGAATTTTTAAGACAATGTAAGGAAAACCTCTTTTCTCCTCTGGATTAATATTTTGATTAAAAGTCAGTCCAATTTCCCACTTAATTTGACCTGAGAAAGATCTGCTGGGGGTTCTGTCACATATAAAGCGTAAAAATTATAAAAACAACTCCAAAATGCATTTTTCCATCAGAAGTATCAAAAAAAAAGGGAATTATAATTTCTCTGTCTATACTTTACAGAGAAACACCAATCTTACAGGAATCTGTGAGTCTTCTCCCAAATCAGTACCTCAAATAGTATTAAAACTAAAGAAACCAATCTACTTAAATGTAGTTGCTTAAAAGCAGAAATGAAAAACCGTTACTAGACTACTTTGAAAACTTCAGGTGAAGAGAAACCAGAAGGGAAAAGGGTGTTATGTACCAGAATGCCCTGTATTAATCCTACAAATTTACTTTTATATTACAAATATGACCAAGATTCTGCAATTATCCTATAGCACATGCAAGGTTATATTATTACTTTTTCAGTATGAACCTTGAAAAGTCAGAGTCCCTGTGAACAAGCAGAATATTTGGATGGTTACAGAAGACCTGGACAGGATGTGCGAAGCAAAATCAGTCATCCAAAGGTGCATGACTCATCTTTGCACTGATCCAAACACCTCCAAGACCTACAGATAGGAAATATTTCTTTGTCCTGGTATTATTACTACATCTTAGGGCAAAATTGACATCCAGATTTGTGTATACCTAAGGATTTAACCTCAGGCCAAATCTGTTTTGTATGTACTCTACATTTTGCCATCACTGAAGTCATGGAAGATATGTTTCCTCACTCAAAAGGGATAAAATTAAGCAATTAAAAATGACTCCAACATTTCTTGCACTTTAATCTCCACATCATCCATCATGTGTCTCGTTCATTTACTATCAAAGTATGTTCTTCCTTCGTTGTTTGTACATAATCTTGTTTTTCCCACTTTTTAGCAAAATAACACAGCTTTTCCTCACTCCATGGCAAATAACACTGTGTAATCAAGCCCTGGTTTGGACAAGCAGTGAGAGTTTTCTTATAAGGTTACGAGCTTGTCAAGGGTAGCTGTTGCAGTGTTGCCCTTACCTCTGGTTTATGAGCATCAATTCTCATCAGTATGAGTGAGGGAAGAGTTCCCTTGCTTTGGGAGGTCTATCCCCCTTTAATGACTTAAAACCAAACTCACTTCAAGCTTGAAGGGCAAACTGATCACATAACAGTCATGGAGAAATATTACAAATGTTCCCCACTTTACAGCCTGTCTCCCTGATGAGGTTATTACAGCGTAACACTGAAAAATCAGAGGTTAAAGTAAAACCTTTCAGTCTTAGGNTTCCTTTCTTTCCAGTTTTATCCTCCTCTAGTTCTTTACCAGGCACAAGGCAGGTTTCAGTGTCAATCTCCCAGTTTCACAAGCTGATTGATGCTAAACCCTGTGCCAACTGCTACCCGGGGAGTCACAGTTTACTCCTTCTCAGTAGCAAAGTGTGAACTGAAGCGCTGTGGCACCGTGTCAGTGGTGGGGCAGCAGCCTTCCAAGCTTCCCAAAGCACACACAGTGGGAAAAACACAAGATGATGTCCAGGGTGAGGAACAAGAAAAGGTGTGCAAATCTCTCGGGTGTATCATGGGTAGGAGGGAGGTTAAACTGGAGGGCTCAAAGTCTTTTTGTGGCTGGATTTCCACATCAAAACTGATTATTTTGTGATGATTGGATACACTTAGGTCAGTCATTTCTCAGGTTTAACATCTGTTTCTAGATTTTGCTCCAGGACTTAAACTTCACCTCCCACCAAGTATCATCACTCAGATGCTTTTGGGAGTGGTTGGGTCCTTCCTCCCTGTTTCTGAGGGAGAAAGGAGGATGTAGCAATTAATTACTCTGCAAGCACACCATCATCTCGGGTCATCTATCACCGTGCAGTGTCTCTGCTGTGCCGTGGTTAGCACAAGGCAGCAGGCACACGGGCCTGCCATCCATCTCTGTAACACATCTCCAGAGCACTGCCCTGGGGGAGAAGATGCACGTAGAGGAGAGATTTTGTCTGGTGTTCAAATCAGTCATAAAGTCTGGCTTTTTTACTCATGAGCTGTGCCTATTTCTGCCCACTCTGGCCCTCCCAGTGAACAAAACCATGAGGGTGAGAGCGGAGTTCAGCACCAAGTTCACAGCCCACAGCATCTGCACATAAATAACAGGCCTTAATGGTTGATGGCAAACTGTGTCCATTTGGGAATTTCAGAGCAAATTGCATCCTGGGACAGGCACTCGTTGCACTCGGGACTCGAGGACAAAAATCTCAGGACCCTGGGCATGGGAGAAGGTCACCCAGCCTGCAGCTTGGACTCTGAAGCGTTTTCATTCTCCTGCACGTTAAAAGCAGCCCTTGCTGTAGCAGGGGTACAGGCTGGTATGTTGACCTTCATTCTTTTATTTTCCAAGCTCTACAACACATTAGTAGAGGAAAGCTAATGCAATTGGCATCAAAGAATTTACGTGCTGTCTGATGGGCTGGCGAGCTGCCAAGCCTCTAATCCACCATGTGACGGACAGGACTACAGTCCCCGAGAGAAAGTGATTTTTAACACAGTTTTCTATTTCTCTGAAGTTATCAGCAGTTGCATTCAGATCATACAGATCAAATGCCTTCAAGGTAAGTGATTATTTAAGGAATTATTTTCAATAAGAGCCTTTGGTCCTAGTGTTCATTCTGATAGTAGTTGGAAGGAAAAAAAAAATACACTTTGGTTCTCTGATGTTGAGCTTTTTTGTACCAANAAAAAAAAAAAAAAATCAGAATAGTTTGAGTTCTTATATTAAAAAAAGAAGCAAAAGGCAAAGTTCACAGCTAAATATGATATTCATGCCAGGGGTCACCTAAGCAGATGAATCCAAATCAATATTTTAAAATCTTATATCCTTATACTGCAGTTTAAAATACCAGTGTGCATTAGAGCTGCATCCATGGTGTTTGCCTACCAAGGGCTCAGGGCTGAAGAAGAAGGATGCCCAGACTCAGCAGAGCACTGCAGCATGTACTAACTTTCCTCAGAAAAAGTGTCCTCAGGTAATAAAATTAAATCACTTCAATGGCTTGTAATAGGACTTTAACTTGGCTGAGGCTTTGAGGTAAATCTGCCTAGATCTTTGCCTTACAGTGGGTTCACAGAGAAGACAGGCAGTCTCTTAAAATTAAAAAGGCAAAATATCATTAAAATAAAGAACCAGAATAATTGACTCCTTAGGACAGAGAAAATTCAAAGGGATTAGACAGAGAACACACGGAAAGTGGCTTTAGGAAAGAATTCCCCCCTCCTTCTCTGCCCTTCCAGGCTGTTCCTCACTCCAGTCTTGGTGTAGCTTTTTGGACCGTGGTGAACACTGCTCTCTCCCTGAGCTCCTGACAACATTTCCCTTCTGATTTCCAGAGCTCTGGAGGAGTTTATTCCCAGTCTGGCTCAGCATCTCTGTTTTTTCTGTGCTGTAGGTTCTCTCCTTGCTCATGGTGTTCACCCACAGCCTCAGGCACCGCTGGGACATCCCTGCCTTGTCTTGCCTCACCCTGTCTGTAGAGGAGTGCATTGCATAAACCAGAGAGATAAGATGGAGAAGCTGCCACGGGCCTTAGTCCAGGGATCCCCCTGTGCTTTGGTGGCCCAGGGCTCCCAGGGAAGCACACACTGTGCATCCATAAATCTCGCTCGAGGGCCTGTGAGGAGCGAGGCTCCCGGTGAAATCTATGCCCCTCAGAAGTGCCATTGATTTCAGGGGGATGACTTAGGCACGGGAAGTAAAGCCCATACATCCTGCGGGCTGGAGCTTTAGCTTTCATTGGGAGTGATAAAGGAGATTTACAGCATTGCTTTTTCACCTGGGTTTTTACCCCATTTGTCCAGCTGGGTAGAAAAATGGCCAAAGCTGGACGGTAACTCCGGTGAGTGAGTGAGCAAGCTTTCACTGCACAGGAATGTGAGCAAGGGACAAATTATTTGAAGTTCTCATATTTATAGGAGCTATATGCTCCTTTCTTTTCCTTTAAAGTCCCAACAGAGAGGGCTGGGTTCCCAATCAAGACAATGCTCCTCATAGACCAAGCACTGAAGAAATGCCTAATAAATGATGAGCCCTACCAAAAATACCTTGAAACTTATACATGAGATGCAAATTAATGCAGATATGCACCCTCTGCTCCCAGTTATATAAAAACAATCATTCAAAATCCTATATTTCCATGGAGTCAGTTTTGCTCATTTTTACTACACAGTAGAGAATAAATAATTAGGCAAAAAATCTGGTTAAAATTCTCTACACAATGTTCATTTATCTACACTGCAGTTATCTTGTCTTCTAATTTACTAGTTAAGCTCTTTAATATATACTTTACAAAGTCTAAAATCCAGTGCAAGAGAATCAATTTTGGTGTGAGAGATTCAGCCAAGGTATTTGTTAGGATTGGGTTTTTTTGGAGTGATTAAATACTTAGCGTAATCTGCCATCAAATTATTTTTGGAGTTTAACACAATTTCTAATTGTGCTATGCACTTTGAAGCATACCAAAGATGTTGTACAAATCAATATGTGATCATATTGATTTTATTCGTGCCTTAAATATTCAGGGTAAGGGGGAGGGACAGATAAAAAGGTGGACTGATATCTACTTTTTCATGCCAGAAAATAGCACAGGTTCAAAAATGATTGGAAATAAATAAAAGCTAGCCTCAGGTGCACGTTTTGTATTCCCTGAGACGGTTTTGAAACATAATAAATTATTGGAAACAGAGGCTTTGCATCCAGCAAATTAAGTCAAAAAGCCCTCCAAGGCCAATACCACTTATGCTCTGCACATTACTGCCAAAGATAAAGCATTTATTAAGGCTACACTCTAAAGATAACACCAGCATGTGCAATATCAAAAGAAGCTTGGCCTTTGGGAAAGCAGTGAAATAAACTATTTCCATTTCTTTAACATACGTGGCAAAATGCTTTCAGATATTGCTTTCACAACCTACACAAATCTATACTCTATGTTTAGAAGGTACAGACAGCACAAACACACTCAAAAGACTAGGGAGAATGGACTGTCTGAACCCAAATGCAAGGTCAGTCAATCTCAGCTGAATGCAGCTGGAAAAATTCCAGCCCCTATGATTGCAATGCTAATAAATTGCAATGCAGAACGTCCTGTGTAAAGGGAACGTTAAACTTCTTTCTTCCTCAAACGTAAATCGGATCCATTTTACACAAAGTGTATCCACTGAAGATTTAGCTCCATTATGCTGCAACATGTCTAATATTCCATGAAGTATATTCAGAAAAGAACAATTTGTTTTCTAATATGCCTAATGGAATGTGATTTATGATCCTAAACACAAATTGGTCAGCATGCTCAGGATGTCTCTCTCTGCAGACAGTGGGAACTTGTTTTATAAAGATTTTTTTGGTTGAACTGAACCAAAAATTTAGCTGAGTAAGTCCTTCCCGAGAAGTGCATAAAACCACGTATCCAGATGGCAGTGAGCTCAACATTAAATGAATTAAAAATTTAAGGGGAAAATAACACATTTTATATGTCTAATAATTTATAAAGAAAAGGACATGGGTTTAAATTTTCCTTTTTGTGACAAACTGTAATTGTTCCTTTGACACAGTCCAGTTTAAATTTATAGTTGCAATGAATGTAGCATCAGAAAAATAGGCCTGAACAGCTCAGTCAAGTATTTATAGGGCTACTGGAATTATCTATATTCTGCTTTAAAATATTGGAGTATATACACATTAAATTGTAACTTTATAACCTTTTCAGTCTAGTGAGTAAGGTTTTAAGTTGTCACTCACAGCCTGATCTTTTTTATTACTTCAATTCTTCCAAGTACTGGCAGTGGAATTTCTTGGCATTATTTACAACCACAACTGACTTGCACTCATCAGTACTCCTGAGGTCTAAATCTAAAAGTGGGACTTTAAAAATGTCAATAGATACTAATGATCTAGGAGTTTGGGGAAAAAAGAAATACAAGCACATAACAAAACACATTCCTGGGCATCAGGAAGAACAGATATAGAAACTAAAGGCTGTGGGCATTGGCTGAAATGCAGTAATGCAAGAGATTTTTGTTCTTGCCTGCTTAAATAGCCTCTGCTTTGGACTGTGCCATACCTTCAAGTGGTGCTGCTCAGCCTTAATGATGGCTTAGCAAAGACTGAAGTATAAAACAATTCTAACGAGACCAGCATTTGAAATGAAAAACCTTTTAGTTTTATTTGTTCTCTTTTGTAAAATTATAGAATGGTCACGTAGAACTGCACTGTGTTTACAATATAATTTAAACAAAAATGTCACACAATTCAAAAACCATGCGCCTTCTTAAATTTGTTCACATTTATCACCTTTATGAAGTTAGTTGCAAGCGAAGACAAAATCAAAACCACCTTACTGAAGACTGCCAAGGGATTTCTGGTTAATAACAGCCAAAATAGTTTTAAAACTCTTTTAAAAGCAAAAGTTAGAAGTTCTGCAATATAATCTTAATTCTTCCTAATTTTAAAGGTGTATCCTAAATAAATAGTAAATATTAGCTACTTTATCAGTGCAATGGAAGAGCTGCTTTCCTGAATTACTCTTAAGCACTAACACAGTTCCTCCTTCCCAGCAGTATTTAATTCTGAGCAGCAAGGACTGAAAATTGGAATAGTAAGAACTATCACTGACACACCAGCATGTCAAAAGAATGATTTACAAGGCCACATTTGCACTAGCCCACAATCATACATGTATTGCAATGGATCAGATTTCAGCCAGACTGCCAAAAAATCAGTATTCCATTTGGAAGGGAGGTGTTCTGCCAACTTCGACAAGAACACATTTTGCCAACATCAATACGAATGCATCAGGGAGCTCCTCGCTCCTCCAAAGTTCTCAAGAGCCAAACTGAGATAAGCAAAAAGACCAAGGCTGCAGTATAAATAAGGGGCAGCTGCTGCCAGGCTCTCAGTGCTGCTGGCCATGAGGGTCTCTGGCTCCTGTATTAACTCTACCCGTTAAAAAGACATCCTGAGTCTTGCTGCCTCCAGGGAAAGCTCGTCTGTTTGTGTCTTACAGAGTGTGTTTATTTATTTCATACAAATACACTGTGGTAGCTTCAATATGGTAATTTCAGGGAACTGTTGGACTTTACTGGGAAAGTCCTTTATTGATTTTCAGGTTTTGCCCATTTCAGACTGAAGAATCTGTAACTGTGTGGCAGCCCTATGTTTTCTATGGGGAGTCATCTTTGCTGTTGTGCTGTGCACAGTTTTGATTAAAAGTTGTTAATTTTTTGCACAGTCAGAGACCACAGAGTCTCTTATCAAGATGTGTTGATGCCACTGCAGGCTCAAAATCTTTCTCTTTAGAGAAGGCATCAGACTCAGACTGATGATGAACCTTGACTTTTTAACAATAAAATCTAATCCCACACCACACCAGATTCTTTATTTCATATTTCAAATGACGTGGCAACAGCGCATTGATCAGCTTCTGTTAAGAGAGGAGATGAGTCAGCAGTATCCAAAATATATTACAGCTCTCTGCAGTAAGACCTGAACTTAAATCTGTGCTCCTTTAAACCTTGGCTTAATGAAATGCTGACCAGTGCCAAAAAGTGTCTCAGAGCATTGGATTCCCAGCAGATCCAGCCCCCTCAGTGAGACATTCACAACACACCAGGAAATGTCAAACACTCTCAGACTCAGGCACTTGCTCTTTATCCTCCTATGAGTTGGTTGGTTCCTCGTCATGACATCTTGTGAACTTTTAATGCTCTGCAAACATTCTCCAAGTACTAAATCAAGGTCATTGTCCTGACACCTGTTTTTATTCTATTCTGTTTTTATTCATAGCAGATGTGAAGCAAGGTTGTAGAAGGTATTAATTTTAAACCACTCTGTCATCTGTCATTTATTTAACCTACTAACAGAAACAAACTGATGGAATAGTGCAAGAAGCATCCTCAATATACATTTCAAAATCAGATTTTTTTCTTCTTATATAATATGCACCCATGTAATACATTTTAAAGCACGATCACCACAATCTATAATAAAATCCTTATGGAAAGGGAGATCAAATGACAAGGCACTTTCTTGTGAAGAAAATGAAAATATCTTTCAGCTAACCCCTCTTTGAACCTGTGTTGAGTCCACACTGAAGGGAGCTATGTGTTAATTTTTTAATATTAAGCCTAGTATAAACAATGCAGTAAATTAAAAAATAATTATCAAAGCAAAATGAATTTTGAGATTAAGAGCAACCAGTTGATCTTAACTGAATGTAAAGTAAAATAAGGTATAGTAAATAGCAGAAATTAATTTAACAAATTCAAATTAAGCTGAATCCAAAATGAAGGGAATCCAATCAAATGAGCATTCAGCTACAAACATATTTATGTGAAAGAAAAACAGCTGGCTCATATGTATAGCTCCATCCCTTACAAAAAGCTCCCTGTACCTCTTTAGATACACAGAATTATCAAAATTAATATTCTAATAAATATTAAACTGTAGACATAATAACAGAAACATAGAACAGGGCAGAAGAAATTACCTTTCATTTTGAAAGGCTAACAAATACAATAACAATAAAAAGGGCTGTAATGACCTTATTTATAGATAGTGTTCCTAGTTCTATTTGAAATATCTACTCACAGAAACACAATAAACAGCGTGGTCCTGCCTCTGAGCCTACTTAGGAATTTAGTGGATGTTACCACTTAGAAGAGTTCTGACAAAGCAATCACTCAGTGTAAAACCTTGATCAAAGAAGTTTTGTAAAGTGCTGGCAAATTCTCTCACAAGGGACTGCAAAAGTCTGAGGTAAATCCCCGGTTCCAGAGATGTGCCCGTAGAACCCTTGACTGGACATTTGGAGCCCTCAGCAACTGATGGCACTTAATCAAAATGGCAGGCCAAAAGTATTAAGAACCCAAGTTATATATTTTCAGTTTCCAATTGCAATTAACTGTGTGTGATACCCACTGAATTCTGACTCTACAAATCAGAGCATGCAACAGTTTGATTTTAATTTGCTACAGTGAGCAGCAGATATAGCGCAAGGAGGAGGGGCAAGGTAAAGGAGTCTGTTTCTCTATAAACCTACCTGCCAAAAAACAATGCAAAGCAAAGCCCATCAGTCTCTGAGCGCTCACTTGACCCTCCAGTGGCCAGCTGAAATGCTGGGAGAAGAACAGCAAACACGGGGAGAAGAAAGGATGCCATTGCTTACTGCAAAATAAAATGTTCTCCCTCAAGAAATAGTGAGGGTAAACCCCTTCATCTGCTCAACCTCACTGATTAGGAAAGAGATAACAGAAATAATAACACTACACATTTGCACGTGTGTGAGCCATCTGAAGCCTTGGAAAATTTCAGGTTTAATCGAAATCAGCAATTTCGTGCAGCACTGAACTCTGGTGAATGTGGGCACATTCTTAACACTCCCAATGTCAGAAGCATTACATTTGCTCTCAGGTTTGGAGGAGATATACACATGCTGATTGAAAGAGTCAGATTAGTTCCCTCCTGATGGCAGGAGGGAAGAAAGGAAGGGGGCTGAGAGCTGCCCTGTGCCACTGAACTGGTTGGCGTGTCCCCAGATACACAGAGCTATCAGCAAGCCAGCAGTGCCATGGTGGATATCAGCTGGTAATAGTGGAAGAGTGCAGGTCTGATGCAGTCATTCTAAGCAAGATACACACTCACAGGAGCAGAAACTTTCATTTAGAAAGCTCATCACTAGCCAGTGCATCTACAATTTTTGTGAAACCAGCACCAAACCAACATGAACGATAAAGCACACAACCATGAGCTGATGCAAGATTTATGATCCTACCAGGCTCAGCCTTATGTTATAGCTGCCATATGAGATTTTATTTCTGGAAAGAAGCAGCATTGATAAAGAGATTTAATTGTCTGTCAGCATGCCTTACACTGCAGTTACTTCATTTACTTCAAGGCTGAATCTCATTACTACTTCAATTCCACAGGTTCCCCTCTGTCTCGAGGTGGGTGCTTAATTAGAGCAGCCCCCATAATGCAAGCAAATACAGCAGACTTTCGCTCTTTTCTCTCCCTGTCAGCCTGACAAATCTAATAGACTATTGATTTTCCATCCTCAAAGAGATCAGGCTCCACTTTTGCCATTCAATCATGATATTAGCTGTCCATTAACTCCAATTCCCTGGCCTGACAGCTTGTGAACACCTCCAAGGCTGTTCAATCAGCCAGTCAACACCCAGACAACAACGCAATTACAAACCTCTTCTAGACCGTAGCCCAGGTCTTAACCTTCAGCTTTCTCTCACTTCCTCAGAAGTTTATGTTCCTTTTTTCTCATTTCTTTTTTGTCAACTTAATAATACTATTGCTTATTTATTTACTGCACTTGAAAGAAAATATATTTCTGATTGACAGGATGATTGTGTTATTCCCTGGAAAAATCATAATTTTTAAGTGAAGTGAAGTCATTCCTACATCTCTGCTGCACCTGTAATGGCTCAAAACCAAAGCGAGCGCTATAAACATTTGCTGTTTGTCAGAGGAAATAAATTTGTCAAATCTCAAAGTTCTTCATTAACTTCAGCAGTGCAATCTGTCCTGCCATCTCAAAAATCTCAGTCAGGCATGATTAGCCCACTGAAGAGACCAGTCAGGATGTGGTAGAAAGAGAAAAAGGATGATGATTTTATGGTTTCCACTTGCTTATTAGCTGGCCTGTTTTGTGAAGCTACGAGGAATGGTCAAGAACTGTCTGACAACTCTTCTTCCCTCCAATATTTTGGCATTAAAATGTACAGTTAGCCAAATTAACTCCACATTATTGGTACACCTGTTCTTTATTTTTTTAAGCGCTGACAATCACCAGTACTTATCAGCCCACGGCATTCCTGCCAATTGCAAAATGAACGCTCTAAGTATTTCACTCTGAGTTTTAATAGCTTGTAACAACTGTGGCATGAATGACCTCAGTTTGTTAAGCACAGCCACGCAATTTGGCACGGACACAAAGAAAACACTTGTAGCTCACAGGAATTCCTTATATAAATAAATTATAAATGGAAAAGTAAGTGCTTGTGATAATCTGATCTGTGGGAAGCAGCTTAAATGATGGGTTTTTGTTTCTCTTAGAGACTGACAAAACCAATCAGCTTTCTTTGGGTTTATCTCTAATCACAATAGAACAAGGCTCATGTGGTATTCTTTAAAGCTTTTTGTTTGGGGGGTTTCATGAGAAATGGGGCATTTGGTGTTCACTGAAGTTCTGTCTTCCACACTGCGTTTGACTCAAACATTTCACAGCTGAAACTATAACAGAAACCTAATTCTGTAAAATGCCACCTTTAATTTCTGATTCCACTGCCTGGCATCCTCCCTGCAGGTACCACCTCCATCGATCACCTTAGATAATGTACATAACACGTGTGGAAATATTTGAGTTCTTTGTTGAGGGGATGTGCAGCTGTTTCAGTGTTAAATATCATTTATCTTTAATGAACAAATGACAGGTTTTACATACCGTATGCTGAATGCAGACTAATTTTTTTAAACAACATATATGCTTTCTTTTATTATTGGTAATATTGTTAATAAGAAATCTGCAAAGGTTTTAGGGTGCGTATTCAATTAACTAGTTCTGTAAACAGATTTTCTGTTCCTTTGCAGAGATCAAGGATGTAACAAATTCCATATTACACTTTATGTATCCTACAATCAAATACTTAGGGGTTTTCTAGTCTGGCCAAATGAATGCACCTCAAAGACCAGGGTTCATGTCCTCTATTAATTTCTCCCCAGGATTCTTCAAAAGCAACTCTTAACCTAGTGAAGTACATTTCTCTACTGTGATGCAGAAAAAGATGAACTGGGACGAATGAGACTGGCACAATCAGACCATTTGTATTCTAGTAAGTCTATTTTATGAAGGCATAGAATACTAATTTACACAATACCTGTCCCCTATGGTAAATATTTGACCAACTACAAAATTACTCTCATCCCTAAATTGCACATCAGATCCACTAAGATATCAACAGTAGTTTAGCAGCTGCCTTAAACACCCCTCAGAGTAGCCTGAATTTAAGATAATCATGTGGTGGCACTTCCTACAGTTGGCAAAATTGAAAGACTGTATGCACAGTGATGGAAATAAGACCTATTTACCCTCAAATTTTGACACATTGTTCACATCTCTCAGCCTAGCTAAGGGTAAACTGAGGCTATTTAATTTTTGTAACATCTTCATCCACTCCCATTCCTCAAAGGATCCACTCTAAGTAGGTCTGCAGAAAATATATTCTCAAATTAAAAGCCAGTTTTTGCAGATATTATCCAGCATTCTTTCTTCATTTGTGGACATTATTATAGAAGGGTATATTTTTTGTTAAATTAAATTTTCCTCTCATAAAACAAACAGGCAACAACTGGGCATGAATTCTAACTGGATTGCTGAATATAAAGAGCCCAGAGCTCACATAGTTTTTCTTGGACGACCTATCTTGGGACCAGAGCTGGGCTGTCTTGGCCAACCAAAGAAATCTGTTTATTAGATCTTTGATTAATCCCTCTTTAGTAACCCTGCAGCCTTTAGATCACTGACATTATCTTTGCCCAGTCCACAATGGGGACAGAGCATGGTGCCACCAAAGAACTGTTTCACCTTAGACAAAATAAGCAGGACCATATAAAACTAATTCCACTGGATTTGCCATGATGACCTACATACATGAGAACAGGTTTTGTGATGGAGATGTAATTTAAAGCAGTAATGATATGGCTTGCCAACAAAACTACTCCATATGCAAACAATTCAAATAATTTTAAAATCCACTGTTCTTTGATTTATGTAAAAATAGCCTTTATGTCAAAATAGTCTTTATATCTATTTATGAAGGTTTTAATATACACTTGTAGTCAGCTTTCATCCAGATCCAATCATCTTTATGAAGATTCAATAGCATGTACTTAAGCAGGCGCAAAGTCAACTGCGCTACAGGGGTTCTTAAAGACTACCAAAATGAGCTAAGGTTAAAAAAAAATGAGCCCAGAGAGAAGTCTTCCCTGAAAGAAGCAAATGTGTAATTAAAGTTCCAATCTCACTCAGAGACTGAAAAATTAAAGGGAGGGACTGTTCTAAATAATACATTCTATTTCTAAAAACTTTGCACATAGTCCTTTTTCATCTCCTGACCTTACCATAGGGAAAATTGCTGTGTTTCTTTTAATAAAAATTACATCTCTCATTTGCAGCCTCCCAATCTGTTTCATCTGGAAGCTGTTTCATCTATTCCCTGTAGGTGGAACTCTGTCTTTAGACCTTTAATTAGGTGGTGTTGCCTTGACCACTGTAGCTTAAATTTCATTTAGTATTCTGATTCTAAAATGGCCACTTGTGTATTTGTGCTCCTGTATTGACCCTACAAATTTGTCTCTGAATTTGTTAGAGTTTTAAAGTGTTGGGGGTTTTTTACTCACCTTGCTCCATTTCACTGTGTTTTCTCCTAAGAAGGCCAATATCATTCTTTGATGAACTTTGATTTTATTGTTTCAGAACTCATCGCTGCCTCTTTTGAACAACACTGAAAAAGCTGGCTAATAGAAAGCACAGAGTTCACTTCTATCTTCTGCAAAGTGCTGATTCCCACACCTCAGTACACATTTCTGATTAGCATTGCTACAGGTTACAACCGCGACTTGGTGATGTGGTTTATCTACTGAATATTTCATGTATTTTTGATACTATCAATGATAAGATTTTAATGAATTGTTTACAAGCATTATGTCAAAGACCAGTGAATAATTTCATCCTCCTGTGAATGCGTTCAGAGTTAAAACAACAAACAAACCAAAACCCCAACAACAAGTACATAGAAGATATTTCCCAATAGAAGATCCTGTCTGATTTCTGCTTTACTTCAGGGTGGAAACTTGGGTTCATATTTTAATGTTGATCCCTAACTGTTAGGGCACTGTTACTTCTTACTGCACTTTGGTTTGAATTTTCATTTGTATGCAAATAACCCTCTGATTTATGGCACCAGTAAAGATATTACTCAATGACTCCTATTTTTCAAACTTGCTTTCAGGGTATGTAGAATTAGATAAGCAACAATTTTCTGTGAGCCTGCATGCTGGCAAAATCCAGTAGGAGCATCACCCTGCTTTTTGCTAAAAATCACATTTTCAAAAGAGCTTATTTCTTTAAAATATGAAGAAATAGGTCTATACTTCAAAAAGCTTGGTATCTTTGATTATCTGGTTCTCTGGTGTAGCAGAAGCTACCCAGGCTCTTCATTTGCACCCTGCTTCTGAGAGACTAAGGGATTTGTAATAATGCTTGAAAGTCACACCTGAGTTTTATTGAAGTTCAGTTACTGGTGACAAAACTGCACATACAAACTGAAGGAATTAAATTAAAACAATAAGTAGAAATAATAGTATATCATTCTTCAAAAAATTCACATTTCCAAATTCTTATTTCAACATAATCAATCCAAAGTTGGATTGATACAGTTTTATTTTTAAAACAACCATGACATGGTTGTCATGATATGTCTGCTGAAGAAACTGAAGATAAATTTTTATCCATGTAAATCATAGTTTTCCAACACCTTCTGTACCTTTACAAAGTGTTTGAAAAATGTGCTAACAATCAATGTCTCAATGTTCTTTTACAATATTTAACTTTGTACTGCACCCAATCTATCACAATTAAGCTTCTGGCTGCTTACTCATTAAATCCAGAGGAAATGGAAAGAAAAAAGGGACAGCAGGGAGGGCAGCACACGAGGATTTGCTAAGGAATTTTCTTATATCGTCCTTCCGTGCTGGAAGTAGCTGGAAGCAGTCTCAGGTTTGATGGTCTGACATACTTGCTAAATTAAAAATTAAAATAATCCTTTAGTGCACATGCCCAGTGTGATTCACAGAGCCCCATTTCCTCCGACACGTTACCTCCAGCTGAAGGAATGCTGCCATTAGTTAGATGACTGAGCTTCTGCTGGAATGAGTGGGCAATGGATAATTGCAGCTCAAGGCTGACTGTTCTTGCTGCCATGGGAGGGAGAAGTCACCACTGCACCAGTTCTGGTGATTTTGGTGCCTGTGGAAGAGCCACGGAGTGGAAATGTGGGAAAGGGCAGCAGGAAAGCAGCACCTCTGTCCAGCAGGAAATGGGAAATGCAGAGGGATTCTGGCCGTGCGACGCTCTGTAGGTGGGCATCGCTTTTGCTCATTGTTCCTACTACCCACAGATTTTACCACATCACTTCACAGACTGATAGGCCAGATGCTCAAACTATGTGATCTAATTATGCAGAACATTATGTTTTGAAATGAGCAATTTATATTGGAAAGTGCAGACTGAAAATCCTTTGATTTCACCACTCTTCTAAACACAAGCGTGTCATTTATTGTGTATATGGCACTCTTTTTTATGAAAAAGCATTCTTGTAGTTAATTCTTTTTTGGGTGTTTTTGTTTAGATTTCCCCAGGGCAGCAACCAAATTAATATGTTCCTCATGGGAAAACACATGTTGGTAATAACACTGTAGACAAATTAGGTAGATAACCTGGAATCACAGTCAAAAGTAATCAGATCAGCGCTGAGTTCTAAGACAGAAAATGGGAAGTTTTGCCTTCTGTAATATTTCTAAATTAGGTTTCCTTGTATGACCTAAAGAAAGTATTGTAGAAGACTTTGTACAGAGCACCTGTGCTAGTGAGAAGAGATTTTCTTTGCTAAATAAAGAATAAACTTTTAGATTTAACTTCAAAATCCACCATTTGAAGTGCAAAGTCTCAGGAGAAGATTTTTCTGAGCTACAAACTGGGTCTAGCACTAGAATACCACAGAACTAGGAAGGCATAAATGGTACATCTTCACCTCCACCTGTTCTTTTTAACTACAGTCACAAATGTGTCTCTGTTAACCAAGGGAACTTTCACCTTGAGCCACAGATGGCTGAGCCACACAACAGTAAACCCTGTTCTTCCCTAAATTCCCTGTGCTCTGTTATAGCCTATTACGCTGCCTACAACCCCTGAGCCACTCCAG
This sequence comes from Pachycephala philippinensis, assembly GCA_013397055.1. Classification (NCBI taxonomy): domain Eukaryota; kingdom Metazoa; phylum Chordata; class Aves; order Passeriformes; genus Pachycephala; species Pachycephala philippinensis. The sequence continues at coordinate 1,072,148 of VWZT01007191.1, read as the reverse complement.
ATAAATCTTCCTCTATTTTGTACTTAGAGTCTCTGGACATCCAGGACAGTTATGCTCTCCCTCCCTTCCATGTTTACAGCTTGATTCTCCTTTCTTTACAACAGTGTAAATCAAGGGCCACTCCAATGAAATCAGTGCATTTGAGCTGATGTAAAAGAGGCATTAGAGATCTAGCAGACCCATTGTTCAGATTATGCTAAA
>VWZT01007191.1:1020104-1071673 GCA_013397055.1 Pachycephala philippinensis | reverse complement strand
GCCTCTACTGGCAGCTCTTCATAACCACCAAGAACCCTGAGAAATGGGGGAGCCTCAAGCCACATTTTACAACTCACCACACCATCCCACCATCATACTGCCATTATACTGCTCTAAAATCAGCAAAAAGTGCCCCATGATCAATTATATTATGAGTGAAATAAAGAAAATGCCTTTTATAAAATCTTTATAACATGACTGTCTTGTTATATGACACCTTCCAGAGCACCTCTAAATAAGCATTTGGGAAAAACAATCTGAGTAAATGGATTTAAAGACAGGTTATTTATTTATTACACAAGACACAACTTCTCGCATTATTGCCTCAAGTAAAATGAATGCTGATAGTGCTCCCACCTCTGAAACTGAACACATTTATATTAAAAATGTAGAAAGTACAGTATACACTGAGGTGCAATCTATTGACTGTGTCAGTAATAGCAGCTTTTTCATTTTTCCCCTTGTAATAGAAGTCATTGCTTGCATTCAGAATGTATTGTCAAGCTTTATTAATCTCAGCACAGAGGCCATCCTGGGCCTTGAAAGCTATTGCTTTTTTAAAAAGAGATGGTATTCGTTTTCTATGGCCTATTCGAGATCTATTTCAGATCTGTCATAACAAGAAACCTCAAATTACAGGACAACTTAACAACACTTAACGATCACTGATGTGTTTAAAGTCCTCCTTGAAAAGCTTGAAAATGAATTATAATATTTTCAATTTTAAATAAGGAGTCTTTTTGCAGGTTGGCACTCAACACTGTAAGATGCTTCTTTGTCTCATTATTCTCAAAAGACACTCGATTGTTAGACACTGAAGGTGATAATCTGAGCAGAGCTGAATGCATGATCTTGAGGAAGGGTTAAGGAACATTCCACTCTGAGCTCTGTAGACAGAGCAGTCACTTTGGTGTCTTAATTCCAGAGCTGAAATTCTGACCCTAGCGAAGTCATTGGCATTTTTCTATCCACAGGGTTGTTTGGTTAGGTTTTTATTTCTAAACCTATGAGTGCACAGAGGAAGTAGTTATCCCACAAGAAACCCTAACATGATTTGGACCTGGCATTTCAGTGAAGCTGAAATGCCAGGTAAGCCTGCAGGATTGAGGAAAGGGGCAGTTGTTAAAAGGTATAACATCTGCACTGTATTTTGGATATTCTCTAAAGGGGAAGAATGAAGTGGTATAGGATCCACCAGTAACCCTTAAACAGTCATAATTTATATTCAGACTTATTACAAACATAAACTCTCCCCTATTTGTAGCCTTAACAGTGTAATATTCTCACAGTGGATGTCTGCATTACTTGTCCAATAACCACAGAGGGACCAGAGACAAAGGATCTCACAACCATTTCAAACACTGCTGCTCTCTGACACGCCCCTGACCTACCCACATCCTTGTTTCTGCATCTGTTCCAAAAATTACTTTAAGTGATTTGCATGAAAGATCCTACACAACTCTTATGGCCCTGAACAAGGACCAAATTTCAAACTATATTACTGAAATACAGGATTTTCTACTGTGTGAGATGGTTGAATTCAAACCCATTAAAAGTAATATAGAATGGTAAAGACCCTGAAATATGAAAACACCAGTTTAATTGTTTTATTGATAGTCTGAATTACTAGTCTTTGGCATGACTGTATGCTTCCAGCTCCTGCTGCCTCTGGAGAAATAGTATAAGTATTTTCTAGCTTTTAGTAAGACAGCAAAAAAATTTATGTCAGGGCTTGCAGTTTTCTGGCTTTACATGCAGGTGGCATAGGCAGGGTTCTCAACTTGTTCTTGCTACTTGAATATAAAATAAAATCACTGCACACAACCTGGTACCTGCTGCTGAAACCCTAAAAGCCTAATGGCTTGTGTGTAGCAAGTTAATAGCAGCACCAAGCAAGATTTCATTTGGCATCTTTTAGTTATTAGGTCATCTTGGAAATTTAAAAAAAAAAGCAACTCCAACAGTAAGTACAGAGATTAAAATCTTGCAAGGGATGTGGACAAAATGAAATGGAAAATCAGATGCAACTAATGAAATAAAAGCCAGCTCAAACACCCTGTGAGTTACAAGTGAAATTTGATAAGCCAACAAGCATTTATACAAAAATTGTTGTGGGTTGTTTTTTTTTTTTTTAGGCTTGATTATAAAGTTTTCTTTTAAAAAGTTGAAGGTAGTTTCAAAAGTTTAATACAAGGACTCAGATTCAAAGCATTATGATAAAAAGCTACTGTTGTGTCTTGGTGTAGAACTGGCTACCTGGAAGTGCTCTTCACCAGGGAAAATATATCATTACACTAGAAGACAATAACTTATTACTAAGTTGGCACCTTCCCATTTAATAAATTGATTTGCTATTACTTTGGGGGTGAATGTTACTGACATTCAATCAACACACTTTCCAGGAATGGGCTGCAACTTCCTTGCACCATTCCTTGCATATAGGTGGCACTAAAGGTATGCAATGAGTTACTGCAACCTATTTATTATATTCCATTTTTTAACCTATTTTATTTAAGGTACGCATTATGCATAGCTCAAATATTGCCACAGTTTATTATATTTGGTTTTACAGATTTTGCAAACATGAGATATTATAAATTCCAGAAATAGGTTCTCCTTCAAGCTGGAATTCTCAAGAAGTACATAAGAGTTTGGTGTAGTGTTTTCTTCTTGAAAATAAAAGATATCCTTTAGTAAACCTTTGGTATATGAAAATCAGAGTGCTTTGCTTCCATATGAATTGCAAAATCACACCTTAAATAAATGTGTTGTGCAGCTTTGGGAATAATTTATACTTTTTTCGAAATGGACTCACACACAAAAAAGCATCTTTGCTGCAGTTACAGAGCAAGGGCACTTCGTTTAATACAGGGGATTGCTGTTGAAGTCAGCAAGAAATTTTTATGCCAAAGAACTGTGGAACTGAATAAATTTGGGGTAATTTGACAATTCAAGTAATCAAAGCACTACCATATACTCGGTTCCTTCCGGACTGAGTACATGATGACAATATCCTGTTTTACTGCATTATGAGATGCTGAGGAAAATTAAGATTCTAGGAAGAACTTGTAGCATTAGATACCATTAACAGCCTTTAACACTCTACATTGATGGAATGACATTTTGATGTCTTAACTTTGGCCACAGCAACTCTTTTTATATTTTAAAATTTCTCTTAATTGATAATTTCTGAATTATCAGAAATTATCAGAAAACCTTTCAGTTTTCAGTCTCAGTGTTAGTAAATATGGCATATATTGATTAAATCTACTCTTAAAGTATCTTTTATTGAAACAATACACTCATTTGTACATAAAATATAGAATTTATATAAGAGCATCTATATATGCAAGAATATGTCTTTTAAACTGAAAAGACAACTTCCTCAAGAAAGAGGTGGCTAAGACAAGTGAACAGATAATAATTGAACCTAATTTGCCACTTGAGCTTTGCAACAGGTTTAATCAACTGAAAGAGGACTCTTCAAAAGCACTGAACACTACAGGGCTATCTGTAAATGTCATTCCATGGGCTAAAGGTAGAGCTGATGATAAAGGCATTGTCTTCTGCTGGATGCTGTACAGATTAAACTGCCTCTATTCACTGGGAAAAGCAGTGAGACTTCACCATCTGTGAATCCTGCTGAGAATAAAAGTAATTTGCAAAGAGAATAGGGTGAGAAGCTGCTATCAGGCAGTGCTGGGGAGAGCAAGTGTGCCACACAAACTATTTCCTGTACACAAAGCGAAAGCAGGGAATTAAAAACTCCTGATCACTTTCCAAATTACTGGAACATTTGCTGAGGGTGGTGGGGAAGGTGCTTACCTGATATTAGGTTTTATTAGGTGTAGAAATAGGATGCAGAATAGGAAAGAACACGTTCATTTTAACCCAAAGATCCTTACAATGACACATGAATTAATTGATCCAAAAGGAACAAAACAAGTACTACTAAAGGTTTAAAATGTTTTTCTGTTGTTTCAGAAGCAACTTAGTCCAGTGTGTTTGTCATAGAATCAAGTATTCTGATCATAATTACTGTCCTCCTTAGGTAGCAACAACTGCTATCACAGAATTTTTTGACAGTCAAGCAGTCCCAGCCCAGTGTGGAGGGTCCTGTGTCTGAGGGCTTGTGCCCAGCAGATCTCCAAACCCAATCTTTGGCTGGCAACCTCTGTTCTGGCGCTACATTGTCTTGGTTGTGTCATGGTGGCAGAAATAAAATTAAAATGAGAAAGGAGAAATAGTTACCACCCAATAGTGGGCCATAAACTATCCATCCTGTGATATTTAATAAACACAAACTGTGTATTTTTTGATATAGCTAAGCCTTTAGTAAGGCCTACGAATTCAATATTCCCTTTCTTTAAAAAAGAAAAAAAAAACACGAACCCAAGAGCTAGGATTGCATTTCTTCCTCCTTTTCCTCCAGCAAGGTAAAAGATGCTAATGTAAAAAGGCAGAACAAATGGGCTCTTTATTTTTGCGGGACAAAGAGCATTTGAACTCCATCAGTGGCTCTTTGACTGCCTTCAAAGCTTGTCTCTGACTAAATTAAAGCCTCTGCTCGCTTCTGATTTGTAGCACACTGTAGGCTTCCCATTGCACTAGCAGCTAGATGCATGTAATAGCTATCTTACAATAATACAGCTAATGAAAAAAATCAGAATTAAGATTTAGGAAGGGCTATGTCCTCACTCGATGCAAAGTAGCACAGCTCCCCTAAAGATCAATTTTTATTGTGCCACTTTACAGTGGCTCAGAATCTGCCCCCTAATTCAATGAGCTAGCTCAGAGAGAAAAGTCTTAACCTTATCCTGTATAACCAGGGTAGCACATTTTGAGGTCACTAATGACATGAAATAGTTTAACTGGAATTAAAGTGATTTTGTGAAGTTAGAAAAGCACAATTTAGCAGATGAACCAGCAAAATTGGCCCCAAAGTAGGAGACCACTGATCCTCATCTCACTTAATTTAAAAGGCACTCCTGTGAAATGTGAGAGATTATCTGGGTACAAAAAAACCTCAATCACAACAATAAAGAAGAGAGCAAAAAAGCACACAGAAACCATCTACAGGCCCATGCTCCTGATGCATTGGCATTTCTACATCATAACATTACAGTAGCTGGGTAACACCTAAAAATTTACATATGGGGGGCTAAGGGGTTAACATGTGCCATTAAGGTAAAAATGTACATTTATTTCCCCTTTCCTCACTGCAAGGCTGCCACTGCACTCCTGAGTGAGGAGGAGTTGTTGGAAGATTTTGCTGCAGGAAGAGAAAAAAGTGACCCTGAGCAACCTCTTAGATTTGAGAAGGGGGTAAACAGCTCTGGTTTGCCCCATATTCCTTCTGCCCATATGCATAAAGTCACAGGAATAGCTTGGCATTGTTGAATTAAAGCAAATAAATTTGCAATTTATACCTGAATTACATTTAGTCTACTCATACCAGCATCATCCCAGTTTTCAACCAGGTTACACTAAAGCTAATAAGTTTGAAAATGCTTTAAAATCACTCATTGATTTTCATTAAAGAAATCCAAATACCAACTCACGAGAAACTCCCTAATGATAACTAGAACAATAACCTTGAAATGCTGGAGTGTTTTCTTTCAGGCAGCGTCGTTTACCTTGTCTTCAGTATTTAGAAAATGAGAAAATATTTCAAGGAGATGAGCCTCAATGGGGATAATATTTTTATATTAATACCAAGTGCTCTTATGATGAGAATAGCCATGAAAAGAATTCACTCACAAATGCAAGGCTGCTCCCAACAATTTGAAATTTCAAGATGGTGAAGAGAGAAAGCAGAGGTGAACTTTCTCTTAGATTCGTTGGAAATAAAACTAAATTGCTAGAATTGGAACAATAAAAATCATAAAAGATCTAAACAGGAGTCATGTGCAAGGTTATTTACCACAGGCACTTGTCAAAATCATGAACACAGGAGCAAAGTAGCAAAGATTCACTGGAGGCTGTAAATCAGGAATGGAAAACCTCTACATACACTTTATAGAGAGAAAGAACAATATGCAGTCAGACCCATTTAAAGCTATATGTTATAATCTGTTTTATTCATTCATTATATTATCATTCAAATGATGAGTTCTAAAGCAACTGATTATTTTCATTCCTATCATTTTGAACCGTGCAGTTTGAGAGAGATATTAAAACAGCAGTAAGCTGGGAGACAGAAGAACGTATGAATCATAAATAAAAGAGAAAACATACTTGCTTAGTGTGTGTCACAAATTTGAAGTAAGTTGCTTTGGCACAGCCATGAGACAAATCCTTCCTGGGATTAGTAATTACGTCAAAATATTAATGTCCCAGTTGGCTTCAGTGCCCAGCAGGCAGATGCTTTTCCAAAAGTTTTGAGAACTCACGTGCTACCATATAAAATACATGAGCTGAGCAATAAGGGGTAGGAGGAACTGGATTGCTTCTTTTCTCCACTTCCTACTCAATTACACTGCACACAGTAGAGGATCTGTATAGACTTCATGGCTCAATTAGTGCATGAAATTAGCAGAAACACCTGCAGGATAAGGTCCTTCTACATTTACCATGCACCTGGATACTGGGCTAGTTATTTAATGAACAGGAAATTTGGTACCTTCAGTTGCCCAAATCATTGGTTTGGCTAGCAAATAAGGTTTATCGTAATTTTACCCTTTTCAGAAATTAGGACATATACTTATTAAAGCATAAATATTAAGTTCCTAAAACATTAATCCCATTAATCCAGTGGGATTGGGATTTCATCTGAAGGGCAGGGTTTGGATGTTTAGCATTTTCTCAGGCTCTGCACTCCTGTGCCTGCAGCTGGAACCTGTTGCAGAGCTTAGCACACTCTGCAGAGAGGGAACAAACTGGAAGGAGGAATTTCTGCAGGCTGCCTGCCCCCAGAGCTTGATAAACCACAGACAAACTATTGCTTCCAACCACACGTCCCTACAGCACAGCAGACAAATCCTCCCAATCCTCTCTGCCCTGCTCCTCATCTGCCCCACTCGCTTAATAGTACTTCCAAAATGTTCCAAGTTTCATGTCTTGCTGCTCGTAAAGCACAATAAAAGAAATAGTGTCTATTACCCAGCAAACAGCAGAATCCTGTTTGTTCCTGCAAAGTACCTTTCAATTTGCTTTTTTAAAGGGAATGCTTTGTTCCTAATGATACAAGGCTAATAATCCTGAAGGTTTATTTTTCAGGTAAAGCACTAGAAGTGTAACCAAAATGTCTTTATTAAGGCCTTTATGCTGTGATCTTAAAAAAAAAAGAAGCGAGTATTTCTATTCTGGAAAGACCAATGCACCCACAGCGTTAAGCAGTCTGCAGTTCTCTGAACTACTAATGAACAAATAAACAGGTTGAGTTTTTTCCCCCTATTCACTTCAATATATGCAGATCCATAAAGAGCCATCAAACAGAAGTTTCTTTGGCTTCTATAAACTCTGTACTCAAAACATTTCAAATTAAGAGGCTCTACCTAAGCTCAAGTCAGCTCACATCACCTATGAATGCAAGTAAATAAAATCTGTGTTTTGATCGAGATGCCAGTCTTTGCTCTGATCACTCACATTTCCTGCTGTCTAAATTGATTAATAGTCTATTTGCTGGGAAATTTGCTGCCTAAAAGTTGCAACTGACAGCTTAGAGTTTTCTGAAGGCTGCTGGTTGCCAGTTCTAGGACTTGTGACTGTTACAGGTCATTGCACCAACATGTTGGTACATTCTTCGTGACATTTTGCTGCACAACACTAAAAAAGCAGTTGTATGTATGTGAACAGGCATATAACCTTGTGTTTCTGAGACTTCAGAAAAAGTTTTATCTTCTTGAGCTCTGTCAGTCACAAAAGAGAACACAATTCATACTCAAGTGCCTCAAGCATTGCAAATTACTTCTCCCCCCCTCCCATTTTCTCAGCAGATTCTGTGAAATATTGAAGTTCGGCCGTAACCACGACTCTGTGTGTGATTGCTGCAGGCTCCCGAGTGCTGTGTATTGAGGGTGCCCCCGAACAATGCAAACCCACTCCAAAAATGCATCATTTGTCAGGATGGGAACTTACGTCTGCAGACTCCCTGGCTCTTTGCCTTGAACGCTCCACGAGCAATTTTGTGAAATACTTTCTCCGAAACCACCAAGGCCACAATTTCTCAGTGATCTTACTGAAAACTAGAAAATAACATGCCAAAACCAAGCTCTCCAAGGATGCAATCCCGGTTAGTTCAAGTTCAGCCCACACTGAGGAGCATTTCCAGGTCTGGGAGCAAGGTTCACACCATGCCACAGGATTCAGCTGAAGGTTTTTCCATGCAATAAGGAGGAATTATGTGGTGTCTCTGCTTACAGCAAGCACACACACACTCACATAAAATCTGTGGACAACTGAAAATTAAAGGAACATATTTCACTTGACTTGCAGCTTCAGTTTGTCACTGAAATCCTATGCAATAAGGCATTAGTTTCAATAGCCCTCCAGTAACTAATCATTTTCTATAGTTTCATGTTTTCTGTCATTCATATATTCTGATTTACTTTCTCTACGTTGTTTAGAAGTCCCAGACACATTAGCTCAATGGCTGGTGCTGTGCAGCCAGATTTTCCCCAAAGAATTTGAAACCTTGGTTATAATCAACAAGGGAATAAAACAAAGGAGAACAAGACAGACAAACCAAAAAATTATTCTAGAAACCTTTCCATAGAGTTAAGTGCTGATCTCACACTTGTAGGATTATTATTTACAAGTCTTATAAGTCATTTTAAATGAGCTTTTAGAGGCAGAATACAGTGCTATTCATCTTCACCAGGAAAGAACAGAAATGGGTGAGGGAAATCTCTTTTAGATATGATGAATTTAGCTTAAAACTGAACAGTCACGTAAGATCTCTGGCATTGCTGGGGTGTTAGTTTGGACAGATGACAGGATGATGGATAAGGTTTTGATTCAGCAGCACAGAACAGTTTTTTTAAGCTTGTTGCAAATAAAACCAATCAAAGATGACTCATGGTAGGAACAGAGAAAGCAAACAGGACATGTAGCTGTAAAAAATCCTCACAGAAAGCAGGATGGCATCAAAGCCCAGCTTCCTGAAAAGGAGTCTAAATGAAGAAGAGAAAGAGGAAGAAAAGGAAGGAATCAGCTGTCTTGACAACTGTCAAGTGGTCCAGGCTGAGAACGAAGAAATCATCTTGAGGAAATGAACAGGTTTTCATTAACATAAAGGAAATATGGAATGGACATTTCGTTCAGAGCTCCAGAAGAGAAGTCCTAGACAACTTGGGATATACACTATCCATGAGCTGAAGATGAAAAGAAGAGGGAGGTGGAGAAGCTGTGAGAAATAACTTAGCACACATCCGTGGAGCCCTGCAAATTCCACTTGGTCTGTCTTTTCTTGGTGTTCACGTGCCTTCTGCAATCAGCAAGACTGTCAGAAGTAAGTACACAACTCTGAGAAAAGCACCCTCTTACTTAACTATTTTTGCTGTAAATTCAGCAAGAAAATAAGTGCCAAATGATTCCCCTATAATAGCTTCAAGGAAAAGAATGCAATTTCTCAGATATCACTGTGGGGTTTTGCAAATATTGCTATTTACAGACTGGGCTGCACTTCAAACTCTAAGAAAAATCACAATTTGGGTCTAGGATCCTTGAAATGATATTTTAAAAATGTCCTTCCCACCTCTCATAATGCTCTTCTCAGAGACAGCGTTAACTGCATGCACATAATGTGGCATGTAGGTGCCTTGTCTGTTAGCAACAAAGTAACCATGTAAAAAATATTCTAGCCTGGTTTGATAAATTAGAAAACAAAGTAAACTAGACAGGTAATTAAAAGTAATAAACCATGTTTAATGGGTTGAGTAACCGTGTAGAAATTCAGGGCCAGCAGCAAAGGTATAAAATACAGCAACTTGGGTTTTGATGTCATAAGTATCCCTGATGCTGTGGAGCCACAGTAATTGGAGATACCGTGGGGAAGCTACTACTTCATTACTATGAATGTAGAAATCATTATCACACCTCATTCTATACACTTCAATAAAATATGCAGTGCAGATAACTGACATCCCAGACATATCAGGAAGGTGATTAAATAGCTGGTACTCAAGAAATATTGCCAATGGAGCCCAAAAGGCATTTTTATTTTCCTGCTGGGCAAGTTAATAAGTGGCCTGATGACCCTATCTCACAGCAATACACCGTTAAATTTCAACAGGAGTGATGACAAGCTGCCATAAATAAAAACATCCTTTTGCAATAGTCCCCCACCAAACAGGGGTTAGGTGAGGCACTTGGCTAGCGTGACTACTTGCAGCCAAGAACTTTATCCTTCAATGGCCCGACAAAGCTCCAGGACACTTGCACAGGCACAGACAGTCAGCACTGCCCAGAAGAAGTGGATGTTCTTAAAGCTCAGTGATCTCCTGAAGGCCACAGCTAGAGATAGTAAAGTTAAAGCTGTCAAATGACATTAAATGTAACACCATTCCCTTTTGACTCTCTCAGCAGAACTGCGGTCGGAGCAGCGGCGCAGACGGGCCGGGCGCGGAAGGTGGGTAACCTGAGGAGCACCAGTGTGATGGGAAAGATAATGAGTAACTCCAAAAGTTATTGGCTCATTAACAATGCCCTACAGGAAGGAATTTTCTGTCTAATAATAGAAGGAGCACAAGCACAGATTCTCAATATGATCTGAAGCCTGTTTAATTCCACTGCTTTGGGAGTAGAGCTCTTGATTTCCCCCTTTCTCTGTCACTTACATAATTTGGGCATTGAAGTGCTAACTCTATTATATGGTTCAACATGAAAATGGAGACTTTTTCTCAAGCTTCATTAACATACTGTTGCAAAAATTGGCCACAACTGAAGCTCAGTTGTTTTCCAAGACTCACAATCCCTAGCACATTTTGTTGCTGAAAATAATAAGATGCATTTTCAAAAAGCACAAACAGGATTGCAAAATATCGTGTGTGATTCAAAAGGGAGAATTCAGAATAGATAAAAACTCTACAATGTAATTCATCTGAATAGTATTCCCTTTGGGCCACTCTGCTAAATTTAATCCTAGCCATAGCCCTGCTATGCCAAAAATGGCCTGAGAAAACAGTCCATATTTTGGCCAGTCAGGTCAGTAACACCTTCCAGAGATTCAAATTGTCTATCCCAAAATATTGATCTAAATTTAAAAGTATAAAGTTACTGTGAGAACAATGTTTCTGCATCCAACAAAATTCTGATTGCATCCGTTTTCACAGAGAACAAAGAAAACTACATTTTCTAAACTAAAGGTATTGCAAATCTCAATCTAATAAAAAAACCTAGGAAAATAAATCATCTGCAGTTTCAAACCCAACGTCTGCTGATTACTGAACTCTAGCAAATGTTTCTGTCTTAAAAACAAGTTTATACTTCAGGTTTCCCTGGATATACATGCCAAGTAGTTTTATTTGGGTACGAGTCACATTTTTAATATGAGAAAAAAAAAAGGAATCAAAAAGCAGTTTTTATTTGTCAGTGGTTGTAGGAAACTGTTATACATATTCTACACAAATCAAGGCACATGTATTCATTATTCATTTTTATTCTGAAGGTGCTATTTTTGATAACTTATCTTGTTTTTCATACAAGTTTGCACTCTCCAGCAGTGAAATAATTGCACTGTCAATAGCAGAGATAACTCACTGAAAGAATGATGATGTAATGGGAATAATGACATAATGTCTCATGGATCTTAACTGATTGTAATTAGCAAAACATTTACAACACAGTAGCAAAAGAGAATTGATACATAGAACTGAAAGCCTTATTACCTGATGCAATGTACATCTTGAGAAGTGAATATAAATAGAAAACATTATCACAGTGCCATATACATTTCCTCAGCATAAGTTTTCCCAACAACCTGCCTTAACCAAGTATAATTCTGATTTAGAAAGAAAGTGAGACAAGAAGGTGCTACTTACTCAACAGAACTTTGTCTTATGTGAATGCACAGAGTGACAGACGATTCGTAACTCCTTCATTTTTACTTCTTCGCAGCCTTCTACTCCTCTCATGCTTTACAGATCCCAAACAGTGAAGTCAGAGCAAGCGGGGTAGAACTAACGAAGCCTCTACCTGGATATGCTGGTTTTGTTGCCATAGTCCAGACTCTTAACCCTTGGCAGCCCAACTGGATGCTAAAATGCCATATTGGGAGTTTCGAAGAAAGCATTTGTAGATTATTAAGACTGTTTGCACCAGATTTGGGTTAAAATGCAAAAAATCAATGCATTTTAACTGCGAGACAGAGTTTGAGACTCTGCAGCTTTAGAACCAAACAGATTTGCAATGGCAGTGACAGGGGAGCAGCGAGCATGAGGTGACACAGTGGCTTCAGTGCCCTCCCTGCCCTGGATGGATCTGCAGCTTGGTCTTTATCCAACACTCACATGCTCTGCAGAAGCCTTCTCAGAAAACAAGATGCACAAACAGAAGTAGCACCTCTAGGACAAGCAGAATGATCCTTTGTGCTCTGATAAGCACTGGAAAGGCTTCGTCTAGAGAGCTGCCTCTGCTTTTGGGCACCACCTTCCCAGACAGGAACTGAAAGGAGAGAATTGTTCAGGGAACAGCAGCAGTGACAAAAAAAAAAAAAAAGAAATGAAATGTTTAAGCTTTAATGTTAAGGAAGAGGATATAAAAGAGATTTGATAATATGCAAATTACTCCTTCATTTAATCTCTCATTCATGGACAGCAGTATCAGGAATAAGTGAAGCAAGAGAGATTTTGGCTAATAAATATGAAAAAGATATCTAAAGATAAGGATATTTATATACAGTCACTTCCTCTCTAGAAGTGTACAAAGATGGATGTTGACACCCATCAGGAATGACAGCAGTATGGCTGATCCTGTTTGGTACAAATGATTGAATTAGACAACCTCAGGAAGCCTGACTCTTGAGACTGAACTTGAAATACCTACAAACTGGGTGTCTTTGAAATAGCATCCAAATGCATATATATATATCAATAGCACTGCAACAGACTTTAGGGATTTCATTCTGTAATACAGTTAAGGAAGAGGGGCTATACCAAGATATGAGTTTTTTCCATTTTTGAGAGAAATACTGGATAAATCTGGGGGTTGAAATTCTCAGTTGCAGACACCTCTATTTATGATGGAGCTTGAGACCAAACACATAAAAACTGTCCAAAAGAAAAAAAAAACAAAAAACAAAAACTCAAAAAGGGGCAGTTTTGGATTAGCAGGATTGTCTCCAGTTCATAGGATTGGTGGGCAAGTGTTAAAAGAAATCTTCAAACTGGTGTCAAAAAAAAAATTCTGTAATTTTCCATTATCGCTTCTTCAGTAATGTTTTCTCTATTAGAATAACATCTGTTGATTAATTAAACACCTTAGCATAATAATCAATGCACAAAAGAATAAACCTCCAATATTGATTAAAGCTTCCTTTGAAAACCCCTCTGAGCTCTTTAATCACAGTTTGTAGAGAGGTGGTATTTTCTAGAACAAAACAGAACTGCATAGCAAGTGTGAAAGTGTGACAGAAGAAAGGTACAAGATATGTAACTGTTTAGCTGAGGATGTTGAAACAAAGCATGTTCAGCAATGGAATAATGTGACAGGTAATTTACAGTGATCTGATGGAAGCTGACTGAATGCCAAATAACCCGGTTTAGTCACTTTTTTTTTTCTTCCAGATACTTTGAGTATCTTTTTTCAAAGCTGGCTGTAATTGACACATTAGATTAGTTACAAGATCACCTGCCAGGAACAAAAAGTGAGGAACGTTGATGTTTATGTTTTTAGGGCCATTCAGGAGCAACAGGCTTGATCCCTCCTCTACCATCCAAGTACAGAAAATTATGGGCCTCCATGTGGATAACAGTGAGGATGACACCAGCTTTTGCACACCTTTCCTCTTTCGGGAACTATTCCCTAAATATATATGAATTAATAAGTATTCAGATGAAATGCAAAGACTTTGAAGGACAAGCTGGGAATATTGCAGGCTCTGGTCACTGAAAGCCACAGAAAGACTCTTGATGACTTCCACAGATATTAGATTAGAAATAGAGATATTTGTTTTTTAATTCCCCCCAACTGAGAATCTTTATCTTTAAGTAATTAACACAAAATGTCTTAGATTGGTCATGCCAGGTTGGTGCCTCTCATGTTAAGGAAACCACTTCCTAGAAAACCAAACTGATAACATGACTATCTAACTGATAATTATTAAAAGTTACTTTTTTTTCCATATGTATCAAAAAATATCTAATTTTATAGACCAATTGAGGAAAGTCCTGTATGCAAGACTATAGAAGTAGAACAAACCCACAGCCTTTCATACAACTTTTTGTCTATGGCCAGATTGTGACAAATTATGCCAGAACATAATTCAGCATATCCAGAGAACTGGAAAGCAAAATTGTTCCATATATTTTAGCTAATCCCGATTTTTGTAAAAGCATGGCAATTACAGCTTAGATTTATTCTTCCACATTATTAATTTCAAGTAAATTATAAAGCAAGGACGTTACACGGTCTGTTAAATGTTGCTCTGATGAGCATCTCTACTTGGGGCTGTTTTTCTGAGACACAGGGAATGATGAAGTCTTTGGGACTGAAGGATACCTCCCCATGTAAATATGACTCTGGAAGGCCACTGTCCCTTCCCATGCTATGAACCAGAAAGGCAACATTTATAGTTATTATCACAGCATTCTACATAGCTATGACACAACCTGCCAACCAAAACCTGCAAACCTACAATTACCCAGTGCAGCAACTCCAATTATTTGCATAAACATTTTTATTTGCTGCAATCCTCCTCTTTCTGTCACCAATACCTTGGTTTTACAGATGAGCCACATCCAGTTCTGTTTAGCTTCTGTCTTCTTACCTACAATGCATTAACTAGTTCCAGTGGCTTTCTTGAAAGCATAATGACTTTTTCTGTACTCTAGTAAAAATATATCCCCACAAATCAAGAAGAAGCAGGCTCAGACTAAGTGGTTGAGAAGATTTACATTCTACTGCTAACTCAGTTATTACTCTGCTGAAAACCCCATAGCATCAATATAATGAATCCCTCAACCTCTGCTGCTAGCACAATTTTTCTTCCCAACCTCATTGGCTCCCAACTTTCTGCTTGACCTTTTACAATCTGTGTGTGGCAGAGCTTCATTACAACCTTTTAATGATGCACAAATGGCACACAACACCAAGGTCACAGCACGTCCCCAGTGAGAACTTCTCCAACACCTTCTGAGCAGGCAAAGACTTTTCATTTAAAGAGACAGTTCAGTGGGGGAAAAAACCTTAGGATTTAAGCATGAGTCTCAACAGATACTAATATCCACCAGAAATGGCCATGTCATAAAATTATTATCTGCTCTCCCAAAAAGCTTTTTTTATAAAAGTTGATGTCTCAGCCATCAGTGACCAAAGGAATAAAATGTCTCATTGAGGAAACTCAGAAAAATTACAATGCTTTTCTTTATAAAATGATTATTCAAACCTTAAAAATATTAAAAAGTATACTAAGGAGTTAACAACATTCATCTATCTAGAATATCAGATTTTTTTCTCATGTTCCAGCAGTCAAATGACTATCAGATGATAGACTCTATCCCAAATAATCACCAGCCTTTTGTTAACACATTTCAATCCCCATTCTGCAATTTTCCAACTGGGATGTAGGGATACCAGTGCTTAAGCCTGTTTTAAAAGTATTTCAGGTTTTTTGTATTGAGAGTCCTATATAAATGCAAAGCATCTTGCTATTCAAGCATGTAGACTGTAAAGCACATTATTCAGTATTGGTTAATGCAAAGTCACTGCATACATGCATATATTGCACCTCAGTTACTGCCGAAGCAGAGTACAATGTTTTAAATGAATATTTAATATTACCTTATATGCTTTTTGTATATGAAGCAATTAATGCTCAAACCCATAGAATTGCATCTAAAGTTACCTACTAGGCAATGGTGTGCTCCTTTACTTATGGCATTTTGATCTTCACTTTATAGCACATATATATGTATATATAATAAATATTCCCATTCACTGTGTGCAAGTACCTGCATACAAAGATACACTCAATGCACTTTCCTTGCTCAGTTCTTCTCTCTTACAATAGGGGAAATTAGAAATAACAAGCAATTCAGTTCAGGCAGACATTCCACTGTGCAGCTAATCCATGAGGAGATTTAGGACCAAACTAACCTGTATCTCATGACATGCCACTGAAATTACAGCATTCATAGAACACTTCCAGTGATGAGGATCCACAGCTTCTCTGGGCAACTTGTTCCACCACCATCATTGTAAAAAATATCTTCCTAATGCCCAGGATAAATCTTGCCTCAGTCAGTTTGAAACCATTGCCCCTTGTCCTGTGTGTACTTGGCAAACTCTCTCTCCATGCTTCTTACAAGCCCCTGTTATATATCAAAAGGCCACAACAAGGTCTCCCTCTTGTCCAGGCAGAACAATTCCAACTGTCTCAGCCTCTCTCCACAGCAGAGTTGCTCCAGCCCTCGGAGCATTTTTGCATCCTTTGTCTGACCCTACTTTAACCAGTCCACACCCTTCTTGCACTGGGGGCCCCAGAACTGGATGCAGCACTGCAGGAGGGGTCTCACCAGAGCAGAGGGGCAGGATCACCTCCCTCAACCTTCTGATTGATTAATTGAATTAAATAGATCACATTCTACTCCCTGAATTGTCACTGACACTTTCTACTCATTGTACTTCCATTTCCCCATTTGTAAACATTGCATTAAATTTACTTCTCACCCATGGAAGAGCATAATGATTGCTGAAGTCATGAAGATCTCTGAAATCCTTGGACACACAGCAATCTAAAAATGCAAGGCCATGTTTATGATTTTAGGTATTTGGCTATTATTGAAAAGGAAACATCAGGAATCAAACACAATCCATGATACTAGTGCAGTTTTACTACTGGCATATTGCCCTGGATCTGAAACGATGTGGAAAAAACCCCAAACCAACAAAAAACATTCCTCATGGACACTTGAGCTCTGCTTCCTTTGGACAAAGACTGCCAGGGTCAAACTCTCCTTTCATGACTTTCAACGAAGTGACTAATAAATTGTTCTGGATTTGCAACAACATAAATAAAAGCAGATACTGGCTGTGATCCTTAAACAGTTTGTGCAAATACATAGATGCAGTGCAAGAATGCAATGCAAGTCTTACTACCCTTGAAATAGTCTGGAAAAGCAACACATCTTAAATGCTCACTCTTATGCCCTTAAAAAAACCCAAAACAAACAAAACCAAACACACAGAAACAACCAAACAGCCCTGTGGGTCAAACCAAAAATCTGGTCTCCAAGTCAGGCCAGAGACAAACCCCCAAAGGCTCATTTGTCCCATTGCCCCAAAATCCTCACCCAGCCTCTAGCAATTCATAGCTCACCAACATCGTGAGCCAGACTGATGCTTACAAGCCATTGATGGATCACTAATCATTAGTTTATCTTCTCACCTCCCTCTTTGGTCCTATGTTCCACAGACTTGGCTCGTTTGGTATTTACACCAGAGAATTAATTTGAAGTAGTAGGACTGGAATATGCATGTGAAATATTTTAAAAATAAGTCAAACTCAATATAATGACATAGCCACTAATAAAAATTCAAATTCAAGGCTTGGTTTTGATCTTGCAGTTCTGTTACTGGAGTTACATCTGCACAAGATAATACACAATATGGGGGCAGTAAAACAGTAAAGGACATAACTCCTTCCAAAACTGGAAAAAACCCACAACCAACCAAAAAAACCTCCAACAGACTAAGAAAGTTCACTGTGAGTTACCACTCTTTTGCAAAATGTTCTACAAGTTTCTTGCTAGAATGCCTACTACGGCTATGGCTTCTAAGGGAGAAATCCAGGATTTTATTTTAGGGACTACAGCTAGACTTTCCATATGCCACTCAGACAGTAGGAGGTTCATACACACTGTATAAAGCAGCCATAGGCAGATGCCTCTAGTCACTTTTTGAAACTTTTCGTCTTCTTTTTCATATTTAGAAAATTGCATTTCACTTTCCTCATATATTAAAAATATACTTAGTAGCCCCCAGCTGTGCATCCCTATCCAAGGTGGGAATTGGAGACATTTTATAGGATACTGCCTGGTCTGCATCTGCAGAGCTGGAAACCAAAGAGCTCAAAGCTTCTCAGTTTTGTCATAATGGAAGTACCAGGACTTCTCTTTTAATTAATTAGATATAAATTAGTCTTAAATTGCAAATTCTTGAAGGTTTTTTTTTTTCCCCCCTCATTGTTAACAGCCCCTAAATTACAAGAAGATAAGACTCCATGGAAATCAATCCATAGTCCCAATACTTTCATTAGCATGGTCATGAAATTATAGCAGAATAACAAAGAGACTGTATGTAATTAAGCAGGAGGAGAATAGAAACAACTCGAGCTGTCAATCAGCAAATAATGAAGCGTAATGTATGAAAACAGAAAGCAGTAAGTGGGGTTTAATGCAATTGTTATTAAAAAAACCAACACCATCAAAACATTCCCTTAAGGACCTGGCATTTCTGAAGTGTATTGGAAGCTCATTTCTTATTAATTTTATCAGATTCACATACTGAAGGACAATTAAAAAGATTCTCATTTCAGGAAGCTGGGACTTCCCTATGTGTACAGCATATAGCTGTTCACAATTGTAAGATTTTAATATATTAACATGCTGGGAGAGGCTTTTTTAAAAGAAAAAATATATCTTTAAGTGATATATATTAATATATACTCACAGAGAATATAAGGACTTGAATTCAGTTGGGGGCTTGATTACAGAAAATTTGGGGCTAAATATTGTTATTTATTTTTAAGAGTGGAGGAGGATGTGCAGTAGCTCTGAGGGAACAAAAATGTTGGAGGACAGGGTTCTAGGCAAGATAGAGAATGGAGATTTATTCATGTGTGTGGAGAAGTAAGGTCCAAATCTTCATGGAGAACAAAGCTCAAATTCAAGCTAAAGCACTGAGAGCAAATTGGAAACCTCCATCTGCTGCATATGATATCAAGTAATGTGATTTATTTTAGCTTTTCTTCTTTGTACATTAATTAGCAATGAAAATCACTAACACTAAAAATTGTATAAAACTATACTATGGGCATATGTGGTTAATTGACCTAATGGTTCAATTTACTGAGAACTTAGCATGCATCACATGATATAACTTCTGTAA
Source organism: Pachycephala philippinensis (assembly GCA_013397055.1). Lineage (NCBI taxonomy): Eukaryota > Metazoa > Chordata > Aves > Passeriformes > Pachycephala > Pachycephala philippinensis. Next base: position 1,052,407 of record VWZT01007191.1, on the reverse strand, counting down.
AGTTGTGTGATGTCAAAGGTACCCCAAGGGATCTTGGAAAACACCCATTCTTGGATGTTTTCAGAAACACCCAAACAAGAACCTGAGCAGTCCCAAAGTTTGATGGCAGCCCCCTATTTTGGCATGACGCTGGAAAAAAGAGATCTTTGCAGGTCCTTTCTGTCCTAAATAATTCTGTGGCTAGTAGCTTACTCCTAACAATACACTCATACTAAAGCAGTGATAATTAATATTTTAAAATTCTTTTTAACCAGAGTCTGACTTAATTAGTGTGGAACAATTATTAAATTTTGGTTTAAGGTGGTGCTTTTCTTTCTTGGTTTGTTTTTTTCTTTTCTTTTTTTTTTTTTTCCTAATTCTCATTTTAGGCTGGTGGTTTTAGCCATGTCTTTTGAAGAAGTGAAAATAATACTCTTCAGTCTTGTAAAGACATGGTTGGTATTGAATAGCAGTAAACGTGAGGAAATGCCTTTTCCTGCAAGTCTTGCTCTTGCAGATTCACTCTGCCATCTCACAGGTGCAAACCTTGACAAAAAATTACTTCAGAAGATCTTGGACAGGCAGCAAACACTTACTGGCATGGCCACATTCTCAAACTCAGTGCCTTCTGTCTCTTTACTCCCATCTAGAGAGTAACTGTGCATTGCCAGAAGCATTGCACAGGTATTCCTCTACCTCTTGCACTAAAATTGCATTTCATCTGCTCAAGTGGTTTCTACAGGATTAAAACCTTTTGAAAAAGTACAGCTAATATACACATGGATGCAGCCAAACCAATTTACTTAATTAGAATATAGTTTAGTCTGAATTTCACTATTAGTATATATAGTAATGGGGGAAAACCCAATAATTAGTACATTGATTTTTACATTACCTTAATTACCAGGATGTGCTTACTGCTTTTCAGATACAGAAGTAGGAAGGCCTTTCCTAACTAAAAGACAAAGATTCTTCCAGAACAGAGAGTCACCCACATGCAGGATGATGCACAGTCTGTGTCTGGGATATTTAATTATACTCTTAGTCCTCCTGACAGTGAAAGAGACTTTGGTAACATGTATAATATACATTTAACTCCATACTTTCCACAACAGTCAGTTTCAGATCATCAAGACTATGTATGAGTACATATGCACGTATACAATATTGATAAAATTTATTATTTTATCTCCACACCGTATCTGTAACACCCTAATAAATCAGATTTTTTATTAATACAGATACTGCAGTAACCACTCAGCCATATCTTGCACGAGGCAGTGCACCATGTTGAAAGGCTGTGCTGTCACATGGCTGTCCAATTTTTTGTTATTCAAACTTATCCCCTACTTTTTCATATTAAAAATTGGTAATGAGGTTCCTGCTCTTGCTGAAGAACTGGCAGAAAGAATCCTGTTACTCCCCTAATGAAGTCCCCAGACAGAACCGACAATTTTCTAAGGAACAAAAGAAAAAATGTTGCTTTAAGCTTCAGAACTGACCCTATTGACTGAAAGCTGTGTCTTACCTTGTTGCAAATTAGTGCACTGAGCAAATTATCTCATGCCAAAAAGACAAGAGAAAAGGCTTAACAGCATTCATGCCCCACTTTTCCCAGTTGGTATTGTCAGCCGTTGTTTTGTGGCAAAACCAAGTAACATCTTAATAAGAGCATACAGCTGGAAATAAGAGACAAAATTGCCATCTGATGGCAGGGCTGCCTGGGCTCATTTTGAAAAACTGTCGAGCACAGGTGGTGCTCTCCAGAAAGGGAAGGAAACCATTTTGGAGAGATGTGGGAAAACGAAAATTGTAAATCTGGGCTTTCTTAGTGTCTGTTCCTTTTAAATTGTCTGTGTTCCAGCCCCATACCAAGAGGGTTAAATTTTCTTACTCAATACAGTTAGAACAGATTTCAATAATAGAAACTCCTCTCATGAATTAATGGTCAGGTCTGTTTTCATATTTTATTCTTCAAGTTCACATTACATGTTCATTCCTCCTTTCCTTAGCATCAATAGTGCAGTGCTTTCTCTGCTACCTTGCCTATCTCCAGTACTGCTATTTCTCCTTTCTCTGAGGAATGCAACATAATCTGGCCTCCCAGCTTTCAAATTTCAATCCTCCTACTCCATTTAATAACTTCATTTTTTTGTCGTTGTTCCTTTGTTGCTACTGTACCTCTTAAGCTGTGTCCTGTTTCCACCTTCCCCTCTCACTAAGAGAATCCACTAACATGATGTCTCAATGTTGTGGTCATCTCCTTTTACATTGCAATTGTTTGAGACTTTTAGCACAATAAACACTTCAAAAACTGAAGCAGAGAAAAAAATAGAGCATGTTAGCCAAGAAGAGTTCTTCAAATGCAACTGGTTGGCATGGATCAAACAGATGTGGTCTTGGTTACAGAAGACATCCAAACTAAACTAAGTTTAAGGAACTAATAAAGTTCCTTTAATTTCATAATTTAAATTTCCATTAAATTTGTTTAATTATGATTCTCAGCTTCATCTTTTAACCATCCCTCTGTGTCACATTTAGTTGAGTGTTGGTTTTTGCACACTTTGTGCAAGCAGAATCGGTTGGGATTTAGGAGCACAACCTGAGCTCAACCTCACTTAGAATCACAGCCTACTTGTGTCATAAGAACTATTCAGCATTTCTCTGGCACTTATTATTAGAGAGCTAAAAGTTTATACTAAGTATTGAATTTCAGGAGTCAAAACAGGAGTTTCTGCTCATTTCATTTGTTAAAATCAATTTGAAATCAGCATTTTATATTGCAGGACCAAGCCAATCTCATAATACTGCCACAGTATAATAACGAACTGTTGAAAATTTCTATTGCAATTCCTTCCTTGTAGTAATTAGTAACTAGTGTTTTGCATTATAGCATTACTTAAATTCAATTGCTTGACAGACTTGCTGCATTATTAAACTTTTTGCTCTTGGGACTTCAATTTCAATTTCTGGTTGTGGGGGTAGAATGTCAAGTGGCAATTTTCTGAAGTTCATCCTTGCTGGTAAGGACCAGAACACCCTCACTGATAACAAGTTCATTTGCTTCCAGGAAAGAAGCAAATGATTAGGGTTAATTCCCTCTGGCCTTCATTAGGGAACAGATAGGAGGCATCAAGTTGGTAACTTCCACTATTTAAACATATTTAACTTTAGCAATAGAAGGCAAACAGCTTAAAAATCACGATGATTATTTGTGTCCCTGTTGCATGTGTTGTCTAGAATTGGGCTTTCAAAGGGGAGTGGAAGAATACTTTAAAGAACTGCTCTTATTCATCTGCAGTGAAGCAGCTGGAAATAAAAGTCTGAGTCAATTGGTGGAGAGATCCCCAGTGTGGTGCTAATAAAGGATTTCCAGGACCTCTGACAACAAAGAAGCAAATCCAGTCTTCATATACAGTAAACCAAGCATGTGCTGTGCTGAGCACAGAGACACCACCATGCTTCTGCTAAGAAAAAGAATACCTTACTGCTAGCATTTATAGTATGAAATATAAAATATAATATAATAATATGTAGTATAAAAATTAAACTGTAATATATAATACACTAAATATTTGCTCGTAAATTATACTAGTTTTATACAAAACACATATGCATTCTTACACCAACACTCTAATAAAAGACACACTAATTATTCCTGTAATAACTAGGGAATAGTCACAGCAATGGCACAGGCCAGGATATGTCTGGGATGACATGGTGGTTGGGAATGCCAGTGAGCCTCCAGCTGTGATAATGATCCATCTCATCGTTTTAGAGTTAGGAAGGAACAAAGAAAAGATGCAGTTTCATTAAATACAGTAAATAATTTAAGGGGAGTAAAATTGTTCATCCCAGAACAGTTTCCTTTAAAATATCTGAATGGCTGTGAAGCAAACTGCAAATCCTACCTCGTCTTATAAGAAGGAGGCCAACAAGACTAAAAACTGATTTCCAGAAAAAGTTTATCATGCAATGATTCATTATTCTCTATTCCTTTCATTAGGGGGGAAAAAGAAAAAGCTCAAACTGTACTTTGTTATTTTATCTTTGTTCCTGGAGTAATCCAGGTACAAGAAGAGTACTGACTCCACCACAAAACCAGAGACAAATTCCTAAAAATACGTGTTTTAAGAGCATCTCTCAAGTTGTGACTGTGCATGGAGACATGCAGGAGAACAAAACCAGCAGATATTCTGGGTAAAAGAACAGCAAAGAGATTGCTTTGATCCTTCAACCATAAGCTTCTAAGATGAAGCTTTTTGTTAAAATGAGTGACTAATTTTCAGCTTTTGTGGTAAATATCTATGATCAACTTTGAGATACCCCCAGGTATCTTCTCTCAACGCCCTGCAGTTGCGTGGTGCTGCAGAGGATGAGATGTACATGCAGCTTTCCCCTGGTCAGTTCCCCTTGTTACTATTTAAAGATATTTCTACTCTTCACAAACTTGCCCACAATTTTTTTCCAAATGCTTGCGGGTTTTTTTTTTCCAAAGGTGATATATTACAGATAATAAAATTATGTAAAATCTTCCTTTTGCTTATCCCTGACTACTCATGCTACTCCCCCCTTTCCCCCAGGCATTCCCCTGGATATTTGAGACTTTCCTACATCAGGAAACCAGGAGCAGGAACACTGAAAACCCCGAGATTCTGAGGAGATAATCCCTAACCCAGCCCCTTCACAGGCTCATTGGGAAATAAGCACCAGCTCCAAAATAAAGAATTCTATTGCTATGCTGTTACAGAGAAGAAAGGCACCTTTGAACATGAAGCATAGAATAGCACTGATTTTATGGTCAATGAAGAAGAATTGCCCATTCAGGTGCAGCAGATATTGTCACCAAATATCACCTAACTTCCAAATGAAACTGATACAGACACCCAGACCCCTTCACCAGCAAGGATTGGTGCTTCTTGAAACACCTGTCAGAACAGTGGGAATAACACTTCTGCCCATGTTGTCCATCTTTTACATGGAAACTATTTCAGTTTCCAAATCTGTCCATTTAATATTTTCCTAAGTGGCAAATCAACTTTAAAGAGATGTAAATAGAGTCATAATAAATTGAGAACAACAAAAGTAGTGTTCATGTTTAACATAAGCCAGAATGAAGAATATGCTTTTTATTAAAATTTTGGGTTTGAGGAACGCAATTTTTCTTGAACTTGGGGATGGCCAGATGTGAAATGTTGAGATTTTGCTCCTAATCTGACTTTTACCCTGTGTGTTTTAATTTGAAAGAAACCCACGTCAATATTTCCAATCTGTCTCTTGCTCTTAAATTGATCACATCCTCCCACATGCCACTTTCAGGAGAGCCAGTTTCAATTACACTGATTGGACACAGGATGAGAAAATACACACAGAAAAAGGTAGCTCAAGCAATTTGAATAACTAATGAGCAATACAAGTGATGAAATTATTAGCTATGTCTTTCAAACTTCAAACTTAGAAGCCCCAAGGTTACCCCTGGCCTGGGCAAAGGTGTGACACTCATGCAGCTTAGGAAGAGGAAGGTTTAGGAGTGGGGAAACACACAAATTGCTGAGAGAACTTGAGAGTTCACAGATACAAGACTGCTCTCTGTGGGTTATACCAGGGAAACTTGTTATTCAAAAGCCATAAAGGAAAATATTCCCTCATCTGAGACCTTCTGCAGAATTTAAAAGAAAACTGTTTTTCTTGAACAAATCAAAGAAAATATAAAACCAAGAAGCTTTTCTGCAAGAAAACAAAGAAATGAGGAAAAAGCTTCAGCATTGACACGGTTCCCTGTCAAGCTATAGATCTGAAGCAGAAGGGTTCTTACTGGGATATGTGCCACAGAGGAATTAGAGCATATCTAGACCTTGCAGTGTGGTGCATCACTGTTTCCTGCATAATGTCATGGTAAATTTGAAGTTAGAAGCTTCACTAAGATTTTTATAATATTAATTGTGTTGTTGGTTCTGTTTTCCAGAGTGAAATAACCAAATATTCAGTTCCTGCAAGGGAGACTCTCTCTGTTTGGAGGTCCTGTGCTGTTGTTGCAATTTGCAGTTTATCAATCTGTTCCATAATCTATACAGGACATCTTCTCAAAAATTGCCAGTGACCTATTTTATAAATATAACACACTGTGGGTTGAAGACAGGAAGAAAGGAATAAATACTAGCAGGGGAAGTGAAAAACTAAAGCACAAGAATAAGTAGTCTTTAATAAACACCAGCTGGCAATAAAATCAGGGGTCTGAATGAAGTTCTAAGAGCTTTTCTGTAAGTGATGGAGCTAAGAAAGGTAAGTAATTTTAAAACTTGGTTGGCTGCACCACTGCAGACCATAAACTTCATGAGTCATGGTGCCACCTTCATTGCATTTATCCTAAAATCAAGTATGTCACTGGAAAAATAACCTTTACACTTGATGTAACATGAAGCATGTTTCTTATTGGTTTGAGCATTGTCAGAAATTTATGCACATGTTTGTACTTGCTAAACAACAAAATAATTTGTCCTAGGCTTCAGTTCTTAAAAAAAAGACAGAAAAATAAAAACAAAGCAAAACAAAAAGAAAGAAACTCAACCCCAAACCTCTCTACTCTTGCAACGTTATCTTGCTGAAACCTTACAGCAAAATTTAAAAACACAGCAGCTGTCATTTACCAGATTCTCTAGCACTCTTCTAAAGCCAGATAAGATGAATACCAAAATCTCTAAGGACAGTATATAAACTGCAGTATAAATGGGAAAATGTGAAACAGAATTCATTAAAATACATCAGTAGCTCTACTACCAGCTTAGAATGGATTGATTCAGGAGAAAATCCTGTGCAGAACTTACTGAAGTGCTGCTGGCAGGCAGCAGAGGCTGAACATGTGCAGAAGTGATAACTGGGGAGACTGCAGAAGGCCTCGTGGCGATTTAAATGCAAAGGCTGCAGACAGCCCAGGCTGATTCTCCACAACCATTTTTACTGTTTTATTTCATTGCTTTCCACAGCAAATGGCTGGGAACAGAAGGGTAGCTGCATTTTTTTTAAAAAAGTATCAGTGCCATTGCTGCCTGCTCAAAAATTTGGCTGAGTCAACTCATCACTTAAGTTGTGTCCTTGCAAGGGGGAAAACCTCTGTGATCATGAGATGCTCTGCCAAGGCTGCTGGTGGTAAGAGACCCTCGGGTGAGGGACACAAACACAAAGATGCAGAGGGTCTATTTATCTTTGCATACAATGAACTTTTCAGTCTTTAAATTCTCAGGCATACTGAGGCAAAACTAAATCATGAGTTATTCAGCCAAATACCATTCAATGAACTAATGGTAAAACCAGATTTGCTACCCTGAAACCCTGAATCATTATCCCATGCCCTTGAAACCCGTGTCTTCACAACAATATTGGACTCTGGTACTTTTCCTTGACATACAAATACCAAGACACCGAGCTTAAATATAGAGGTACTTGCAAAACACAATCGACATTGTATTTTATCCCACTCATCTAAACATGTTAAGCTATCCTAGAAAATTTACTTGGAGGAGGGGGGAGGAGTTGGCTCTGGGTTGTGTAAATTGTATCCAATCTATCTGGACTTGCTCATTTTAAAGTCTTGCCAATGAGCAAGCAGATAAATAAATCATATCCACAGCTGATCCAAATGGCCACATTGTCAAAAGTCCTTAGGGAAGAGCAGAAGAACAACAGATGTTCTGGAAATGAAGCTATGTTAGCATAGATGTACCAACAGAACCTTCAAATGAAGACTATGAGCTTAAATTCCACGCCATCCTACAGGAGATGATTTTGAATAAGCCAAAAATAGATTCAGCTATCATCCAACCTTATTCCAAGGTAGTTTGTCCAGGTATCCAGACAAGAACATACACTTCACAATTGCCACTGGCAGCAATGTTCCTGAAACTTTTTAACTAAGGAACATTAACTCTGACAAAATCCAGACTACCTTCTGGATTTTCTTTTCCAACCAACTAGGAATTACAATATATTTTGGAACATAATTCATTGCTGTTGCTTCCCTTAGCCATGCTGGTTTTGCTCGCCTGATCTTTCGATATTTATTCTTTATATTTTATTTGCTTAGATTCTTCCACTAATTATCCTAAGATATTTTCATCCATCATGGACTCATTAGAGTTGTCACAAGACCCAGTCCTCCCATGTAAAAGTAGATATTTTTGTAAATTAGACACGCAAATGTCCATGGCCTATTTAATAGCTCCTAATTCTGCATGCACAGAAGTAATGCAGAGACAGCCAGCTAAACCTATCAGTGCTCTGCTTCTTGGTGTTTTTCCTGTAACAAAAGCACAAAATATGATAAAGGGTTGAAATGAAGGGAGCAGAGCTATGTTTTAGCTAATTATGGTTAGGAAAAAAATACAAATTCATGACTGCCATTTGTCATAGCCTTAACTTTGAATTATGGGAGGGGCAGCAAAACATCAGCATGACTTAGCCATATACCAACACACACCAGGTTGTCAGTCCCTTCTCGGAAATTCTTCCGGAGATAATACTTCTGGGAATGACACTAATTAGTCACCAATCAACATTACCAGCTCTGTAACCCTGTTCCCAGAAACAGCATCTTTCTGCAGTGGTTTTTCCAGGAACAGTCCATGGTATATACAGGCAGGCAAAAGAGGCAATAGATACTTAAATATACACGAGGCCAACAAGACCCAGGCTCTTAAAAGGGAGACACTTTGCTAAGCCCTGTTCCTTCAAAGCAACACTTATGATCATGTTTTAGTCAGAGAAAACATTACTATTGATTAAACTGATATAATTTTTATCGAACTGGGCTCCTTTGCAGCATGAAGTGCACACCATCTTTTGTGTTGTGTAGCATATAAAAATCAGGAAACCGTGACTGATCTGTTTGCTTTGGCACAATGGAGGCTTTTGCAGCTGATCTGGAAAAACAATCCAAGTCCTTTACCAACATGAACAGACACCTTGCACAGTTTCCTTAACTGCATTACAGGATTTGGCCCCCAACAGCAGCTCCAAAGGTAAACAGGAAGGAATTGGGATGCTCAAAAGGCAGCTGAATAGGTTACAGACGTTGATTTTACAGGGAATTAGGTCCCTAACTTGGTTATGTGCCTTATGAAAATCCAAGCTCCTGCTCAGGCAGCAGTGAATCTGGCTCTTGTTTTCAATAATTAAAGCTATTGCATAAATTACCAATCCTTTTATCATTTCAATGGAACTCCAACTCCCTGCACAAACTAAGATGCTACTTCCAAGTCACCACATCTGAATCCATTTTCCTACCCAGATTTCTGCAGCTGTTTTTTCTGCCCCATGGAATCAGGCTCAAGCAGTGATTGGATGGGGGAGCAGTGCTTAAACAGCAACGAATTTAATTTGACCACTAAAATTAAGGTGAAAGTCACTGTACTGTGTAGCATATTCACGGTCACTTAAAATCAGCTGAAGCATTCCAATTAGCATTTATGTCAGAATATGGCATGGATGCTAATGTAAATGGAATCCTTTACACGTTTGTATGGATTTCCTCAAACAGATACTGTAATAGATTTCCTTGTTAAAGCAGATCTAATTGCAACTTTGGGAAGAAAAATATACTATGAAATAAAGATTTACATTGAAAAAATTAATCAGAATTACAGTATTAACTACCTCATCAGACAGATTGAAGGGGAGGGGCTGTCTTTAAGCAGTCTGCAAAGGTAAAAATTGATTTATACAATTCATCATTCTTTAAAAGAGATAAAAAAATCTCTTTGGTCTACTTTTTCAGCAGATACTAGAAGTGCTTTGAACAAAATGGAGCCAACCTTTTTTTTTTTGTTTCCTCACTAAAATCCTTAAATTTTGGTACAAATATAAAAATATGTAAATTTTGCTTCATCCACAATTTTTTACAGAGGGAATCAGAAATAAAGATAATTTTGAATGATAAAGTCACTAATTGACTTGATCAGTAAAAAAAGGGCACCTTAAAACCTTTATTTGATTCCAAGGGCAGATTGTACCAGGGGTAACTTCAGGAACCCTGTGCCAGAAGAATGCTGAACAAACCACTTGGAATGAAACCTGCAGAATGCATGTGCTAATTTTCATGAAGGCAATGCGAATTTACTCATTTGAATCTTGGCTTTAGTTTAAGGCTTATTGGAAGATCAAAATATTTTGGGTAATGTGCCTGGCTGAGGCTCAGAAGGCATCCTTTCCCCATCATCGCTTCCCTTGCTGACCAGACTCCAACAGAAACCACAGCAACAAAAAGAAAGTGGAAGCAATCAAAGCTATCAGGATTTTATTTCTTAGCCCAATTAAAGAACGTGAAGAATATTTGATTGAACTTCTGTTGTTTTTATTGGCAGTGACCATGAAGAGGCCAAAATGTTTTGGCAGCCATGAGACAATAAAATATTGCCAAAATATTACATCTAGAAGACCCATCAAATGTTGGAGTTAATGTAATATGTGCTCAATGCTCTTTTTTTCCCTGCCATTTGGAATTTCTGCTGTCTTTTTCCCTTTGTGCTTGTTAGGGGAAAAAGGAAGGACCAAAATGATTTAAAGATTACTGGCTCAGACAACTTTAAAAGGAGGTTTCTTTGATACAGGTAGACAGCAATGACTGCTCATGTTCCAAAATTTAATTCCTGCCTCATCGTGGAGACCTTCAAAGAAGAACACATAGATATGGAACACCCCTTTGCTCATTTGCTGAGAGCAGACTTTGACCACACTTAGCAAAATAGCCCCACAAACAAAGGAAAGCAACCCCAAATGACAATCTTTTGTCAAAGACATTATGGCCCTTGTGCATCAAGAAACCTCACCATAGTTTTACCTTTACAAAATCTCTTAAGTGTCCTCCAATCAATGAATATAAACATGGCTTTACGTCAAACTGTTGGCTATTTTGTGGTAGAGGATATGAAATACTGAAAATGAGAAGCAGATTAAAGACTGTGAGTGTCTGCTCTTCTGGTTGTTTTATTTTTCTCCTTAGTGATGATCTTTCTGTCTTCCTAGTCCCAGTCCTTCCAGGCTCTACAAGGAAATATAACGTGAGGAGAAGCCTATATGAAAATTTTCTGATCCTTCAAAAGGGCTTATTCACTGAAATTATTCTTTAAAAATGTAAAGTAATATATGTATCAACTACTAGTAGAATTTTCCAACAAGACTGTAAATGTAAAAAGAAACCTATTCATATCAAATTCTATTATCTATGTAAGATGGCTCAAGAACATATATATTCAGATGTGGCATACACAGCATCAGAAACCAGTAAAATACCAGATAATTATGAAGAAACAGCCTGCAGATTTGATTATAGATATGAAGCCTCTCTCAAGATTTTTACAGTTATTTTAAGCAATGTTGGATTATGTGTCTACACTGTTATTTCCAGAGCTGAAGGAGAATGAACACGGTATTTTTTTTAGTACTGCTTTCTGTGAGAATGCTACTTCACATTCCAGCTTGAGCTCCACTAAAATGCTAATCAGGAATTGTTATTAGATGTTGAAAAGGGGGTTACATCTGCCAGGCAGAAGGATCATAACAACCTTCACGTCTGCTAGACCTGGACCAGCATCAGAATGTGGTGTGAGGCCAGGAACAGCAATTCAGCCAAAGCCAGAGGAGAGGTTTCTGCCTGAAACTGCCCACACAAAACCAGCAAAACCAGAGGAAGGGACACGAGCAATAGGGGGAGGATGCTTGAGCAAAGCTGCGTGGTGATGACCTGTGCGTGCTCTCTGTGCCTCCAGTGGTTAGTGGCAAGTCTTACCCACAGTACACCTACAGTCTCTAGAACTGGTTTTTAAAACCAGTATTTAGTTTGATTTGGGCTAACCTTCTGCTAGAAATTTGAACATATTTTCAAGTGGGCAAGACCATTTCAAAAACTGCATTCATTACAATATATTCCTGTGCTTTTCTTCAAGGGAATGAAAATACAGTAATTTATGTCAGGATCCTGAGATGACAATGACAACAAAACAAGATTAATAACTGCTGCAAGCACCTTGCCAAAGAAAGTCATTCACTTAATGCTACAGAGGATGCTCCTGCCAACCCACCGAAGAGAAAAGCACAATTCAGAGATTGTTTCGTTGACTCAGTGTAAGTATATTTAGCAAAGGCCCTGGATCAGAAACAGAGATGACAAATGTTGGTGTAAATTACAGAGCAGGAAATGGGACAAAGGCAGAGTAAATTGGCAAAAACAAACAAAAAAAAAAGTAATTTAGGACTTCAACTTCTAAAATGGGCTATGACAAGTAATGTGAGACCAGTGATGACCCTCTGGCATTTTGCTGAGAAAATTTTAAACTGGTGCTACAATTCTTATTCACGCATCTCTCTCTAGTTGGAAACTGACATATTTCCATGATTTCTAAGTGCACATCTAGAGATTTGTGAAAGTACTTACCAAAGACTCGTATGCCCCAACAGCCACACAATTCATTAGATCAAAATTGCAAACATGTAAACTGCTCAGCAGAATGCAAATATACAGAGTATGTGCAAGAGAAAAAAAATTAAATAGCTAAAATTGAACTAATAGCACTATAAACTTTACAGCACAATTTTTTTTCAGTATAGGCTCAACTTTTAAGGAAACAGTCATGTCACATTGACAATATAACTACACGCATTTTAACCCAAACTTAATAAAAAAATAAAAGCTATTCAGTGAATAATAATGGGAACGTATTACATTTATTTAATCCCTCACACAATGGAGCCAATGTGCCTACCAACTGGGCTATTCACACATAAATTGTATTTAATGGCTTCCTGTTAATATGCTGTAGTTGTATAATGAAACCCCAGCAATTTTGCAGCTCAAGCATCTGCATTCCTCTACTGCCATCAAACTGAGCAGTAACTGAGTCAATCAGGAAAGGACATTTGACCTTGGAGCTTTAAATTTTGATTATTCCACCACGTCACAAAAAGAGATATAAAGTCACCTGTAATTTTTTTTTTCTGAAAAGGGGGGGAGGCAGTAATAGACCTCACATTTTAGTAGTTTAGAACTGATACAATTCCACAGGAATCAATTAGAAAATTGAGGTTCATTTCAATACAAACTGGATCTGGTGATTTCTGCAATGGTCTTTTGGCACAAAATGTATTATGTGAAGGGAAAAGACAATAAATCATCAATAAGTTCATAAATTTTCATTCAGAAAACTAGAAAAATTGATGAAGCAAAGCTTTAGCTCACACAGATTCAATTTTTTAATTGTGTGTTTCACTAACCATAAGCCATTTAACTAATAAGCAATTCAGAAATCTGTCAGAGGAGAATTCGTAACTGTATTGTATTACAGGAAAAATACGAGTTCAGAAACACGTGCAGCATACAACAGGCAGGTTTACTGATACACACCTTATTCCTGCAGCATTTAAAGAAGGCAAGTCTGGACCACATGACACTTTCAGGTGATCTTCAAAGCTTTGAGCTTTACATTGACTGCATGGAATATGCAGCACGTGGCACAATGAATTCTTGGCTTGATTGTATCAACTGATATTTTAGATGTTACACAGAAACAATTATTTTTCTTGGCCTAAAGGTCTACCATGCAATTTTGTCTAGCAAAAAAAGCTTTCTCTGAGCCAAAACTATTACAAAACAGAAAGGCCCCTGCCAAGCCATGTTCCATCTCCATGTCTACCTCTCTACAGAGAGAAAACAAATGCCTCCACATCCTACAGTGGTGTCTACAGCTGAAGCTGTCCTGGTGTCACATCACAGCCTGTGACAGCTCAAATAAAGAAAATTCTAACTCCGCTGAGTACATCACACATCTTACAGACAGCACTGCTCCCCTGCACTCAAGCAGATGAAAAGCTGGCTCAGTACAGATGTGGCTGATGGAGAACAAAGCTTTAATTAACGAGGCAGAGACACTGAACTTCAACAGATTCTAAATGATGTGTTTGATTCTTAAATACCGAACTGACTTGCAAGTTCTTGAGTTCATGCTTGAGTACACCATAAGGGCCTTTTCATATAATTTAAGATTCAATCAAGCAGTGGCATCTCACTACAGTGCTCTTCAACACAGAATCATAGGATGGCTTGCGTTGGTGTTATCTAACAGATTAACCAACTTCCTTCCCTTTCAAGGCTTTCCAGTGTGTGTGACTGACAGTGCTGTGCGTATAGCAGGAAATAAACTGAAGTCATTTTGGTATAACTCTCTGTAGAGCTTGATACAATTCATGCCAGTAGCAATGGTTTCTAATCCAAGATTCTTTTAGAATGGCTCTCCAGAGAAACTCAACAAATCCATTGTCTGTATATCAGTAAAGTTGTATCTATCCACTTTATTGAACATTCTCGTTCACTTTATTCATGTTTTCTTATGATGCTGTGTATTTACCAATTCATGTCCAATGCCACTCTTAGGCATTACTTGTGAAATTTGAAAATACATAATCATACTTAAAGCCTAATTAATTTGATCTGAATTTACTAATATAAATTAAACATGTCCTAAAAATAACTTTACATTATTGACCCAAGTACTGGTCAAAATTATGTCATATAGGAAAATCAACATGTTTGTAACCTGCTGCACCATCTACCGACCAAAAGATACTACAACAGACATCAGAAAATACACACAAGTCAAAGAACATACTCAAAAGAATAATAGGTGTGTGTATATATGATAGACTAATTTCTTTAAGGGGCAGTGCTGATGACCCTGATACTTTGGACTTTGTTGCAGTGATATTATAGAGAGTACACGTATGTAGGGCATAATTACTTGAGGTTCTATATGTCAGTAAATATCATTTTGGGGGCCTTTTTGGTGTTCTAATATTTGACTGAGTTTCACAATGGCTAACTACCCATAAACACTTTTTATGGGAATTATTCATTGGATCTTTAAGGTATAGCTGTCACACAACTCAAGCTTTCCAGGCAGAAGAGCTGAAATGTCACCTTTTCACTGTATATAGGTCACATATCATAAAAATGATGAGATTTCCTTGGTGACACCAAAAGCTATCAAAAACAGCTGCAGGATGTCTCTTACTTGTTTACATATTAAAAAAACAAAACCAAAAACAAAACCCAAGAAAAAGAAAAGGAATATTTATCCACTGAGCCTGGAGATCTGCTTGTTCTGTTAAGCTTTATATTTCTTCATTGTAATTGCCTCACTTTTTTTAAAAAAAGCATAAAAAAATAAGTCAAGACACTTTTCTCACTGGGCAGGAAGATACATACTGCAAGTCCAAACTGTCCATAATGATATTCTATAACTACAGATGAGCATCTTTCCTTTCCAAATGATTGCTGGAAAGATGCAGCAGCACAAGACACATTAAAAATACTATTCCCTCTTTACAGGGCAGCAGCATAATTGCAACACAAAGAATACACTTATTTCCAGCCATGTACGTACAAGGAAGGGACTAGAAAACTGCAAGGCAGAAGGAGAACCGCAAAAGAAGTAATTATGAAAATGGAAAGAATAGTTTATGAAGTAAGAGCATAAGAAATAATGTGCAGAGCTGGGCTATTCAATTACTAAATGGACTCATTGTACTGTGTACAAGTTTTTCAAGGATGGAAACATGAATGAATTTCAAGGGGACCTTGCTAACATTAATGAGTTGAAGGAAAAAAGAAAAAAGTTTAACTGTAACACTTTATATTCTTCATTTGTAAGCAATCCTAGGGCCTTTAATTCTATTCTATATTCATCAGTCTTGCCGGTGACTTTTCATAAAGATTATCAAATACCAGAACTATGCATGCATTTTTTCTTTTGGAACACCTCCTTGCAGTACTACAGGTGGAATGTTATGACTGTAGGTTTGTTAGGTATTCCAATTAAAATTCAGGGAGAAAACATCCCACTTAATTGTATTCAGACTTTCCAAACTTTTAAACAGGAAAATGAAGGCAAAAGAGGAGAGCAATGCTATAAATTATTGAAAAACTATAACATGAAGGATCTTTACTTGTAACTTTTTGATCCAATCCCAAATTCATAACACTTCCATCAGTAAAGTGAAAAGGAAAAGCTTTTTAAGCACTTGACAAGGGCGTGCACCCTTCCTAGAGCTGATGGAAGCCCCTGAGTGTACGGCTGCACACAGAGCTACAGGAGAGGTTAAAAAGCTGAGCAAAACAAATCCTGCACCAACAAACCATCAGCTAATGCTTAAATGGCTTGGTTAATAATTAGATGAGAACAATTCATTTGTTCCACTACACAGAGACACTACCAAAAACTGGACGGATGTCACCAAACGCATTTTCCCTCTCTACACTGTGTGGATAAAATCCTGTTCTTTACAGCTGGAATAAGTGACAAGAGACCAACATCAGAGTCACATAAGCCACAAACAAATTAGGGAACTTACAGACAGGCTGCTCTGGATAGCAAAATTATTGCACTAAAAAAGTTACCGAAAAATTCTACTAGAGTGCCCTGAGGAACTGTTATGTATCAACACAGGACACCCTGAAGTGCATCAGGAGCATAAAGTAATGAAAGGACTTTCTTACTCAGATTTGAATTTGTGCCAGCCTGCAAACCCAAATCAATAAACATAGCTAGTTGGGTAGGGATTTGCCTTATGCTGTTCAGAGGTATAGGATGTACAATCCATACGGTGACCTAACTTGACAGCTCATGGTGCCCAAAAAGTCTCAGAAAGCCTAAATGATGCTCCAATTTATGCATATTACTCCTCCTTTCTGCTTGCTTCCCTCTTTTCAGGGCTATATAACGTAATTATTCAAGCTGAAGTTCCTTTTCTTCTATACCCATAGAAAATTTACAGGATTTTATAGACTTCAATGAAGCCTGACTTATATCCTCAGCATGAAATGCAAAATTCCTCTATCAAATTTTTGTGATCAGAAAAAAAAAAAAAATCTGATTTCTTCCAGGACAGGATCCCTAGTTCTGCTAGTTAAGTGGGCATTAAGCATAAACATCTTAAGGAAAAGCTTTCTTCCTTTTAAATTTCATTGGAGTTGTCCTAAATGTAATTAGTACCAAAGCTAGTATTAAAGAAGCCCTCATGATCTGCATAACAGCTTCCGCTTATTGACCACCCTACAAAATCTAGTTATACCTAAATTAAATTCATTTGTGTAAAGGTCCTGTTCCCCCTCAAGGCTGATACAGCACTGAAAAAATCTTAAAGGTGCTGGTGCTCACATGAAGCTCCCCCAGAAAAATAAAATAAAACCTCTTGTCTCAGCTGTATAACTTTATACCGGATCAACAATTCATTTAAGTCAAGGGTTCTAAATGGTTTTCAGCTGCCACTTGAGAGAAAACACACTGTGAGAACCTAATTGGATCCACATCCTCTGGGAACTTGTGGAAGAAAGGCAAAGTTACTAAACACTGAGTGTTCAGTAAACCTAAACTTTTTTCCAAGAAAGGGCAGAACACACAAACCATTGACTTTAGGCTGCTTCACTTTATTGATTTTCGACTAATCAAAATTATAAAACTACCTAGGAACACTTGAAAGATGACATTGAGCAAGGCTATTTCAATTCAGAAGTCAATCATCTTGCAGGTGAGAAAGGAAGTTTTATTTTATATTTAGACTTCAGAAATTATTTTCATACAATCACACTTTCCACTTTCAGAATCAAGATGAAGTAATGCAGTTTACATCTCAGAGAAGGAAACAACAGAACATAATTCCAGGACAAGCCATAAATTTGTACACTTTCAGCAAAAATAACCACCTGCACACATGCAAGATGCCGAAGGGTTGGTGGGGCCTCCACTGTTTCAAAAAAGTCCCCAAATGTCAGAACTACAACGAATCATAAGTGCAATGTACCTCGGGTGTATCAGACAAAACAGACATCATAACGGGTTATATTGCTAAGGCTGTAGGAAAAACAAGCTAAGCTTTCCATCCCATTAATTCCCTTGCTGTGATACAGCCCACACAGCCCAACCCGAGCGCTCCACAAAAGGCACAGTTGAACCACAGGTCTGGAAAACATCCTCTAAACCGACAAACTCCAAGAAGATCTTTATAATTAAAATGGGATCAGACCAAGAGGAACCAGAGCAGTAACATTTAAATATGCAAGAGGTGGCTAAAAAGATGAAAAGCAGGAAAAAAATATTTTCCATATCTTACACGTACATGAGGCAAATAACAGGCAGTTTAAATAGCAGAGATGAAATTTTGGTACAAAAGAATGATTTAGGTTTGCATGTCCTGGAGTCATCTGGTGTAACCTCCTCAAAAGAGGACGGATCAGGTTATATCTTTAAATTTATACTTCAAGAAGGAAAATCTGTTTCATGGTACGGCTCTAAGAATAGACTGCTTCCAACCATCTCCACTGTTTGAAACCAAGAACAGATTCCATGGGAAGAGTCCAGGAACTTCTGCTATGTTTGGGAAGAGAAATGGGGACCTTGGGGTCGTATTCTACACTTTGTGGCCTTGGTTCTTTAGCCCCTTCATACTAAACACGCACATGAAAAAACATTTGCTCCGATGATATTTAAAGATTCTGCAAAGCAGCTTTTTGTGATGTTTAGTGACAAAGTACATGTAGGGAGAGTCATACATCACTGACACCAGCCATGAAAAACAAACTGCGTTATTTGCCAAACATCAAGTTATAAAGTATCATTTAGTTGTTTCTCTGCAAAAATCAGATTAATAAGCATTATTGTATGAAATATTCATGAATATGCATTACTATGCAAACATTTTGCACAACAGATGTGAGTTGTTTACTAATTCCTGGTTTAAATCATAATGACATTATTTTGAAGAGGTGAATATCGCTGTAACTATGATTAAAATGAGGATTAATCAAGTAGCCAATGGAGTAAACAACCGCATTAAAACCACCAGTACCACAGGATCTGGAAAGCCACAAAAATTGTCATTAAAGGATGAATTCAAATTTCTAAAGAAGCAAAAATTTTCTTTTTTTTTTTTTTGTTTTGTTTTCGTGTGGCTATTACAACAGGTAGAAACAAAAAAGGGTTGTCAAGTGTCTCAAGCAATATTTTTTTTCCAGACACGTTTCAATGCAGACTCCGAGAACAGAAGAATGAAATTTACAGCAGGAAGATGTGATGGCAGCATGAAAAATGAAGGACTTGTGTTTTTCACCTTGTTGAGATCTTTCACTTAAGGATAAAAGATACTATGCTTTTAATGCAAGGCAGTGGACAGGTCTAAATAGCACAGCTGTTTAGTAAAATCTATTCTTATTTTAATTTTGTTGATCCCTGTACTAGAACACAACTGCCTCTGCCAAATGAGATCCACTACCAGCATCTGTGCATACCCTTACAAGGAAACAAGACTGTTCCTGTGTTGAATTACAAGAGCATGAATTCAGTGTAAATTCTAAATAAACTCTAAGTTTCCTCTTCTCTTCTTTTTTTTTTTTCTTTTTTTTCCCCATGACTGTTCACTTGCACTTGAACATTTAGGAGATTTCATAAAGGAACTATACCTGTACTATTGATTCTGTTTAGAGATCCCTGAATTCTGCATCTTTCTACTCCTTGATCACTTCAGGACGAATAAAACCTCAGTAACTGCCACAGGATAGTCCTGATGGGACAGTGACACTGCCGTGCCAGGGAACATCCAGAGCCTGCTACAGCAAGATTCAAGCTTTAGGACACGGTTCTGATAAAGAGTCCTAAGAAGTTACAAACAACTGAGATACAGCAGTCTTGCAGAACTGAATTCTGGGTCTCACATCTCCAGAATTTTGCATATAATTAAAGGCTAAGATATATTTGGAAGCTAAAGACTCGTATTCCTTAAGATTATGGGAATCTAAATTATGCTGAAGGTAGGCTTAGGATCATTTGCATCTCCTTCTGAAAGCTGCAGGAGTCCAGTTCCAGTCCCAGCTGCATTACAGTAATGACATTAAAGCCTTTATTATCCACTTCAGTAAAAGAATTTCTCAGGAGTTTAGCTGCAGTATCTTGCTCAACACCTGAGTCTATACACATGGCAAACTACTGGTAAACTCAATCAAGACCCCAATCCTACACTTTCTTATGGACAACCCTTGCACAAACACTCAATACCATGTCTTTGCACAGGGATACACAAGACAAGTGCTTTTTTGTTTTCCAGTAACAGAAACTTCAGAAGAAAATGAATAAACCGCCTTTTTTCTAAATAAATTTGGAGAATAACTAACAGCAATTTACCTGCTGTTAAAATGGGTACTCTGTAGTCATTGCCTTTTCCTCCCTTTTCCCTAGATTTTCCCTCTCACCACTCCATGACAAAGCTAGCTGTATATGCAGGTATATATATATAAATTATATACACACATAAATTGGTATATATTCCACTAAACTTCTGAATGGGTTGAGAGCCTCTATACTGGAGGAATGGGGATATTGGAGGCAGAAAGATCTCAACTTCCCAAAACACTGGCTCTTCAGAACCACGCGTCCTCAGGAACTGCATTTTTAATTCTATGTGGTAGGTATTTTCTGTTCCTATTTTGTCACATGTGACTTTTTTTAATCTGTTGCAAAATGCAGAGGTTTTCATAGCTTTTTTCCATAAAGTTATTTTTTTACCTCCATTATTAACATACATATTTTGCCAGCTGTTATAGGAATATTCATTAATAACTCACATATTAGGGAAACTGATTAATATAACGCAATAAAGGGCATGAAATTAATCTTTTATGGAATATTAATGACGAGCATACATAAACTTTGATCTTCTGCCATGAAGCATTCTGCAGGAATTGATTTGATTTTTTTGTTATCACAAACAATGTGTTTACATGTCACGCATATTTTAGGTAGGAAACTTCCAATAAATCTTTCATTTAACACACATCTGTAACTATGCACAGCAATCCTATACATACCAGATGATTTTTATCAACTCTAATTATTCATTGATAACACATCTGATTATGTGCCCCAAGGCAACATTATAAATTCTAAGTTGTTTCTTCACAGTTGTAATTACCATATGTTCCCATTAATCCAATTCTATTAGCTCAATCTTTGCCTACTGATCTTGGTGTCAATCAATTGTTCTTCCAGCTCATGCATCAAACCAATTAGAATGGATTTTGGAAACTGGAAATGTAATTTTTTGGTTCAGAGGAATTGTTCCAACAATCTGAGTCACAAAACCTGGTTTTTAAACAAAAGTGACAATACAACCCCTGTGTTTCCAAAGGGGCTGTAATTTATTCATCTGTACAACATCCAGCATTTCTGTGTCCATTCCTTAAAAAAAAACAATAAGGACACAGACACCTATTAAAAATATTGGTAAAACCCAGAATCTTCTTTTATATTTTGAAGATGTCAGGAAGGGTAGAGGAGGAGCTGCTCTGGAGCAGCTGCACACTTCATGGTGTTACTTAGCAACAACTTCTCAGGCAAAGTTTGCAAGGAGCTGGAAATAGGATTCTGGCAGTACTTTTTATTTCAGGAATTCAGTTCCTTATTCCTAACTCAAATGACCCTCAATCTCCTCTGTTTATGAATAGCATATTTAATATAGAATTTGGCACCAAAGATAAATTTATAGTTAATAAATGCGTGTTAAATAACTCCTGTAACTTTGGTTGTGTAAGAGAATCCCAGCAAAACTGAACAAGTTCTGTAACTTGGCATTTGAGGCAATTTAAACAACATAAACTGTCATTAAAAAGCAATTTTTAACTCACTTTAAAGAATGCCTGTGCATATTTTTTGCTAAAATATGTTAAAAGAAATTGTACATGACCTTTGTTTACAGTAATTAGTTAAAAATAAAATTTTAAAAAATTTTTAGTTTTTGGCTTTTATTATAAAAACTTACCCACAGAGCCAACCTTAGTCTACAGTCTAAAGCACTGTCTATAAAATAGATCCTACATGTAACTCAAACTATTTCATTACTGTTAATCTACTGCATCTAAGAAATCAAACATTTTAAGAAGGAGCCTCCTAAATGCATCTGCTCTGATCCAGAGATGACAAACTCACATATTACCAAAGCACAGTTGATATAAAACAAAATAATATAAATCAATGCTAAAAATAAAAGTCAATAGACAAATAGAGCCACTATTTGTTCATTCCATCAAATTTAACTCAAGGAAAATATTTTTCATTGGAAAATTGTCTTATTTTGATAGTAATCATTAGAAATTATATGGAATGATCAGTCTTCAGTGAAAAGACATTAATGAGATGATTGTAAGGGAAGACAGAGAACTTAGATTGCAAAAGTTTTGGTAAGTATCTTAACTCTTGGTATCTTTCTGGATCATGACCAGAAGCACCAGCATTTCTCCAGTAACTAAGAGATGCACTTTTCAAATCTGTCCAGCCTGGGGGTATTTCTGAAGCCTCTGGAGTAGCTAAAGGGCTGCTCAGGTCTAGTAAATCCCTTGAATAATGGCAGCAAAACGAGTGGCTGATGCACCTCCACACCTTCCTTTGGGGCAGCATCACAGTACAGCTGCTCCTTTGGGCAGGTGGCAATCTGAGACAGCTCAGAGCATCTCCCATCTCCTGCAGCCACCCAAGTGCCTCTGGGTTTTGGTGGCTGAGAAGCATTTCAGTATTTCCTTTCCAAGGGAGCATAAACTGAACAGAAATCCAGCACCTTCCTGTCAGCAAACAGCAACTTCTGATTAGCTCAAAAACTGCTTCATGTTTTGAGAGCAACAGAGTCTTTCCTAAACTATGGAAAGACTCTCCTAAACATCCAAAAAAAAAAAGATTGAGGATACAGCTCTAAGGAGGTGCAGACACCTCTCAAATGGTCTTCATTAACCTTAAATCTTAAATTAGCCAAGTTAATTCTCACACTTCTTTTTCATTTCATAAATGGATACACAGCTCTTGCCAAACTTATTTATATGATCACCAACTGCAAAATACTAGATATTAGAAATCCAGCCTCCCAATACTTTAAAAAAAAAACCAAAATGCATCTCAAGTGAGCTGAAATGGAATTTCC
Organism: Pachycephala philippinensis; assembly: GCA_013397055.1. Lineage (NCBI taxonomy): Eukaryota > Metazoa > Chordata > Aves > Passeriformes > Pachycephala > Pachycephala philippinensis. Next base: position 1,029,433 of record VWZT01007191.1, on the reverse strand, counting down.
ATGCTAAACAGTGAACATTAGTAACCATTATTTATATTTCTACATTAGTAAACGCCCTTCTTTGCATTCCTGACTTCAGCACAGACCATAAGTACATTTATAATTACAGCTTCTGTTCATGCAAATGACAGTTATGCCTCAGCATTTATCTGTGGAAACACTGGAGAATTCTAAGTGGAGCATGACACATCCAAGATCATTAAAAAAACTCTCTATCAACAATTGACATACAGTAACACATTGAACAGAGTTAAATGCTTGTCTTTGGAGATTTTGGCATTAGCTAAAGAGTGGTTGATAATGCCAGAATTCACGATGGATTTGCCTGTGGTTTGCTGTCACCTGTTTATCTGAGATGCATTATTGGAAATAATCTCTCAATATAAAACCAAGCTTAATTAGAAACTAAATGCAAGCAAGCAATTTACGAAATACAAAACAAAAATGGGAAATTTTTGGTTTTTGTAAAAAAAAAATCCTGCCAGATTGTCTTGTACAGAGACAAACACTTGTGTCAGACTACGTAGGTTGTCTGTTAACCCAACAGACATTTTTCCACACAAACGTTAACACAGAAAAGACACAGTCACTGCCCTTAAAACAATAGTTTAAGCCAGGGGAAAACATGTCAAAAGCCTGAGATGAAAAAACTAAAATCAAAGTTCACATGGACATGGACTATCACTTTGTTTTAGACAGCAAGAGCCTTCTTGCATGGCATGCATGCATGCCTCTGAGAGGTTTAAAGTCTTTAAACTATTCCTATACAATAATTAATGCCAAGTGTTCAAAGGTTTACAGCTACAGCACAGCCTGTTTGGGACAGCATGCCAAAGGTTGAAAACCTCTGTCAGAGTTCTCTCTGAACCCCTCAGGGGTGCAGATCTTCATCCACAGCACACGTGTGAGAAGGACAAGTGGCTCGGGCAGCAGCAGGGTGGCACAGGCATCCTCAGAGGAACAGAGATGTACCTGCCACCCCAGGCAGAAGTGCTGGGGTTTAATTGGTGCTTTTACACCAGCTGCTACTGCCAATTAAACAACAAAGTGATTAACCAACAATGAACTTTTAAAATACAATAATGGCTTCACAAAGTCCATTGCTTGTTCTAATCTGTCCTGGCCCTGGTTCCCCTCCTGCCAGGCTGATCCCCCTCCAGTGCCTCTTTGGAGATCTCTGCCCAGCTCCTCAGGGCTGTCTCCTCAGCCACTTTTATGATTATATTCAGATAATCTCATACACAAGTGAAATTTTATCTTACCAATATTTTGAATTCTTCTCAGAACCTCTTTCTGTGAATCTACAAGGATATGTGGGTTAAAGCAGACATACCTGAACCCTTCACAGAGCTCCCTTAGGTGGCATTTCAGTGATGATGATGTAGCACAAATTGGCCAAATAATTCATAAATTGCAAAATTTTTTTCCCCACAACTTTACATAAAACTTCAGTTGTTCCATCATTAGTCCCATCAGTCATACATAATGCAGAAATAAGTCTAAATATGCTGCAGTCACAACTCCAATGATATTCAAATATGTCCTGGCACACCTGCTGTCTTAGACCTGAGGTTCTTTATGATAGTGGGGTTTTGATGCATATTTAGGTCTCGGTGTTTTGATGAGTGAAATCATGGGGCATTACACAAAATAATTAGAAATTTCAATTTAACCTAGTCACCTTTCTTCCATTTCTACATTTAAATTCTTTTAAGCACTGCTGTGCCCTCCAAAATTTTAAGATTTACGTAAAAGGAGAAGTATTTTTCTTTCTCTAACAACATTCTTGGAAATTTCACTGTTTAAGGGGCTTCCTAAGTGAGGTGGGGGAGGGTTTATGGCTTTTTTTTCACCCCAGAAACTATAGAAGAGATGGCTGGGAACTCCAAAATCCTCTAACAAATATACATAGGCACGGCATTATACAAAAGTCATAATAGCTTCTCTGTGGAGCAAACAAAGTTAACCTGAGTCTTGCACATGATACTGCAGAAAAGGCAGGGTATATAAATATCTCAGAAGCAAAGACACCCATGGTAGTTTCAAATATGCAGCTAGAGACTAGCTCAGCTGAGAAGATCACCTACACTGAAACAGAAAAAGAAAACTTGAAATTAATTTGGTCTGCACCTATCACTCTAAAAGACCTAATTTCAACACTAAAAAGACTCAATAGTTTTTGTAAATATTTTAAAGTTCATAACATTCAAATTTCGCACCATATTTATAAATTACTATCTTTTACTTGTACAGTAGTAGAATAAATACACAGAAACTAAACCCTGAAATGTATGTATTAGACTTAATTTCCATATCTTTTGAGAAAGATATTTAGAAAAACGTGTTATCCCCTCTTTATTAGCATCATCAGCATCCAGAGCCACGTTTACAGGCTAGCAATAGCTTTTTACAATGATCTGATTTTAGAGTCGCTTTCAATTGTTCCTCCCATTAAAATGAGAGTTAAAAATATTAATTTACGCAATCTGAGCCATGGAATGACTTCAACCAGACTAATTAGCATAACCTTCTCAGATGTCATCCATATTCATTTCGCAGACTGGGGCAATGCTTAATGGCAGAACTGGAACTGATGGAGCCTTGAGCTGTTTCAGCTCTACACTTCACAAACCTGTGAGCTCAGCAAATCCTGCCGTTGCCACCTACAGCAAGCTCTGTGTATAATGTTAAGTAACCGCCGTAAACTTCATTAAAGCCATCACAGGATTTGTGCAATTAGTCACAGCAAAGAGCAGGAATGACACCGGGGTGTCCATGCATCACCTCTCCTCAGTGTGGGATCCCCTGGGCTGCTGGAAGCGGGGTGGTTGTGTCCTCGAGGAGCTGATGGATGGTGGCCAGCAAGGACAGCTCTGCCTCTTTGGTCACACAGAACATGCTACAGCAATCACCAAGAAGCAGCAGTCAAAAGGTCCAGACCCCCATGACCTGTTCAAAATTTTAAGTGCCACCACCTGAAGCAGCTTCCTGGGCTCACACTCCTGATGATGTGACTCCATGAGTCACAGGCTGTGCTGGGATTTGGGAGGTTTGGTAGTTGCCAAAGTCGAAAAATTAGCTTTTATTAACATTCCCATCCAGTCTTGGGACCAGCAAATATGGGGTCATTCAGAACTGCTACAGACAAGTAGATTTGTGGGAAAACAGCTCATATAATCACAGAATGGCCTGGGTTGGAAGGGACATTAAAGACTGTCTAGTTCCCAATCCTTGCCATGGGCAGGGACACCTTTTACTAGGTCAGGTTGCTCCTACTTGTCCTTGAACACTTCCAGGGATGGGGCATCCACATCTTCTGTGGCCAACCTGTGTCAGTGCCTCACCACCCTCATGGGGAAGAAATTTTTTCCTAATATCTGATCTCAACTTGCCCCCTTTCAGTTTGAACCCACTCCCCCTTGTCCTGTCACTCAATTCTCCTGTAAAGAGCCCCTCTGCAATGGGGAAGAAGATATCATATTCCTGTCTTAAGGTACATCTTCCTGAGTGGTGCTAGACAACTGAGTTTCTGTGTGAAATGTTGCATCTTCATCAAATATAAACCAGGAGTTAAGAGTTTAGTGCTCCTTATCATTAATATCCTACAAACATTCTGATGAGCACATTCTACAGGTCTGCAATTCTACTCCTCACCCCTTTGGCTTTTAGGGCACTTGATTGGAAACAAATGCCTGACATTACTCCCTAGGATCAGGGTTTTTCTCTGAGCAGCCTCTCTACACTTCTCTCCAGCCAGCCTTGGACAGACCTTTGTTAGCAGGATCCACTGGCTACAAACCTTATACAATATTTACAGCTTAAAAAAATTATACCCACCCTGCTTCTCCATGACAGTACTTCACACTCAGCTTCCTCAAATATTAACTTTGCATGAATCTCAAGAAAATACAGCCTGGCTTAATTAATGTTTGTAGGGTCACTCAAAGGGAGAATATCCTTTACAAATAGTTCAAATACATGCAAAGTGGTCACCCAAATATAATGTTTACTCCTATTTTAATCCTTTCCCATACCAAAGGACAAAAATTCCTATTAAATATGTTAACCTGCCCTTGTATACACGTTGTCCAAACACCATTACAGAAACCAACAATTTATCCAGAGGCCCTCAAGCCCTAATCCTGCTTCTATACCTTTCTATACATTAATGTTACAAAATGTGAATACAATTAACAAGCAAAAAACCTTTCTGCTGGACACAGATGCCTGTGGCTCCTAGGACAAGTGGCACAAACAGCAGCCTTCCTCTTGGTGAATTTTAATTGGAATTTTAATAAAGGCTTTACCACACTGGAGAAAACTGCCTTTAGCACAGCTCTGACTCTTTTAATCAAATTCTTTGGTGATTGTTCCTGGACTGAATGGAATTCAGAAAGTTATTTTAGCAATATTTATATTTTTGTCTGATTTATAATTAAAACTTTTACTCAAGTAAAAAGACCAAAAAATTGTAACATCTTTGCATATATTATATTGAATGGCTCAAGCTAGCGCATCAGATCAGGTTTTTGTAATATTTCCATTCCAGCACACAGGTACAGTAATAACTGGATTTCCCAGGCAAGTGCCAAAGAGACTCATTCTGAGCCATTCTTCAACACACATTTTGCTGTTCACATGGAGCTACAAATTCCTGTAGAACTTCAGTGCATTAATATCTTTCCATAAAAATGTGTCCCTTACCATAGAAATGATTCTATGATAACAATAGGTAACAGCAAATTCAAGTAACTAAACTCCACTCTTCTTTGAAAGCCTCCACCTCAAGTTTACCAATTTCATTTTATTTTTAAAAAGACATGCAGTGGCCCCTACACTCATATTTTAAAGTGAACACTTTATTTCCTGTCTCAACCTGAATCCAAGAGGGAGAGAAAAGAAAATCTTAGTTGCAGATTTTAGGATGTGAATATAGATTTCTTGCATCCTGTGAATCAAACCAGAGACATCAAATGATTCCATTGAAGGTTTTTTCTGAAAAGATTTTTGTAAACCGCAGTTAGATTACGCATATGTATTTGTCATTGGTTTGTATTCAACAAGCACTTGGGTCAAACAGCATTTCATCTCTCTGCAAATTAAAACCCCTCAGCAAATGGATGGCTAATATGCTCCAACAGGAAGAGATGGAAGTTATTAGATCCCATTCTTCACTGGCACAGTGAATCAGGTAATTGAGGCAGTAATGCAAAGCATTACTGATGCCATCACCTCTCCTATTTGTAGCCCTCCCGTCCAATCTTTGAAATCCACCGTGGCAATTTCTGTTATTTCCACCACCCACTCCTGTTGCTCTGCTTCAGATTTCTGCATCAGAAAATTCCTTACAAAATTTTCTGACACTGTTATTTCAATGAAGACAAAATTCTGAACTACACCAGTCAAAGGTTTTCAAAACTACAGAAGAAGATGTAAACTTAACTCCAATATCTGTATCCCTGGTCCATTAGATACTTATAACTTAGTGAAAGTTATTACTTTCGCATCTAACATTTCTATTATATAATTAAGATATATAGCTTACAAGTCCAGGCTAACTGCCCAAGGACAGCTCCTCAAAATATTTTTTTTTTTTCTTTAAAAAAGTAAGCATTTTAAAGGCTTGGTATCAGGCAAATATTGCTTAACCAGTATCACTTTGCTAGCAAAATACTTTGACACAGTTGTTTTTAAAAGAGAAAAAAAGAAAAAAGAAAAAAAGAAGTTTAACAACCATTTTCTGTTCTGATTATCTGAATCCAAGGATTATCTGAACTCAAGGGTGCCATTGCATGGCCACAGTTCAGCAGAGGGATGCTTTGCAGCAGGAGGGTGGGCACAGCTGGGGGACAGCAGTGCCCCTTCTCCAGCAGCAGCAGCAGCCACTGGCTGGGCTCACGTTGATCCTGCAGTAATTTTCCTTTCCCGTTTTGTAAGGGGAGATGAAGCAAGAGATGTCTGCATGGTTTAAACGAGGTGCTGAGCAGCTCGTGGGAGGGAAGCAGGTTCAGAAGAACGTTGTGTGTTTGGTTTTGAGGATGGCGATTGTAAAACTGGTCTCAGCTTTGCTTCCCACAGAGCACTCAAACACATCCCAGCTCCATCACTCCGACATCATTGCAGCAAGGGAGGTTAAAAATAACACACCACACCAAAATAACATGCACAGAAAGGCTTGATTTATAAAACCTGTGTTCAGAGCTGATGAGAAAGAACTTCAGGACGTTGTGACTTGGATAGGTGCTTGAAGTGTCTCAAACTCCAGAATAATAAATTAATAATTAAACTGCCTTCAGTTCCCCTTCATTTTCTCTTTGTACAAGACAAATGGCCACTTAAACCAGCAACATCTCTGGCAGATTGTGCTGACTTTGGGATCGCAAGTGCTACACTTTCAAGATTTAGCCACTTTAGGCTTGACAATTTGAGCATCTGCTGGTCTTATTCTTTTACTGATTTCCAGTCCCCTCTCAGAGGTCTGCATCTGTCCTCCCTATGAAGTGCAAGTAGTACAAATAAGAAGTGTGTGACTTGCCCAGCACTTGGGTAGATGCTCAATCAGAAGCAATTTCCTTCTGCACTACACTCTGAAAATGAAATAATCTTCCCTAAGAACTAACTGGCACATTGAGAGCAATGTACCAGTGAAGGCTAGAAACAAAAATCCCCAGAATCAACATCTGATTAACTACTTTAAATAATACTTTATTCATGATTTGAATCTTTGAATATTTCTTACCCTTAACAATTCACAAAGTTGTCCTTCCATGTTTTAAAAATCCATTATTTATGGATAAAAGGACAAGGAGGAATCACATTGCTTCAATTGAGCTTTGCTCTGGAGTAAATGCCTTTTTTTTACTTTTAAGAAAAGGCTGTTTGATTTTGCAATATTAATATTTTAACACCAACTTCGTGCATCTGAACAGTTGTTGATTATCACATATACTTGGTCCTAAATATGAAAATTCTGTGAGAACTGGTGTTCAAAATGAAGAACAAGCAAGGGAAACAGTTTTCACGATCATTAAAGATGCATGCATTGTTATTATGGGAAACATTTTAATTAAATGCTGTTAAATAACTTCATTTTTTCCCCTTAGTTTGCTACAGTGCATCACATCCTTCAGACCTTGTTTAACCAGCCCTGGTGGTAGCAGGGGGTTTGCTCCTGGCGTGACTTCTCAGGGGCTGCTGTAACATTAACTCTGAGGTTCCCATCCTCATCTTCATCCCTGACATTCGCTCAACCAGCCCGGGTGGTGAAAAGCAACAGAGAACACCCATTTCAGACAGGCTACAGGCTAAACCATGAGCATGTTTAACATCTTCCTGATGATCTTCATGACCTTTTCCAGTTTCCAGTCGTGTAAGCAGAAGAGAGGAACTGTTTTGCAGTCACGAACAGATCCTGCAGCCCTGCCCCTGCAACACACACAACCTGGGGTTCTGCACTTACATGTCCCTGTAACACACTTGCATCAAAACAATAACCAGAATCTGCTGGATACATAAAGAACCCACCCAGCCTGAGGTGCAGCAGATAAAACTTTTAAGTATGTTTACCAGACTCCATCAATAACAACTAGAAATGATAATTTACTTTCATCTCTGTAATTACATTTTTAAAAACCCCCAAACTTAATAAAACACCGACTACATGCCACAAGGAAGTCTCAAAACGAATACTGCAGGACTAACACCTCTAATCAACTCGGAGCTAAGAGATAAGGCACGTTTCTGATCACTGACAACAACAGCACAGCAGAATTAAAGATGCATTGATGGAGCTCTCTAATGCCTGTGTTACACACATGAACCACATCTCTGACACACAAGCAAGCACTGCTTCAAACAGAACCAGAATCTCCACTGCAGAGAAATTCTGACTAAGGGATGATGGCAAAACAAAACAAAATAAACCCCAAGTCACTCTACCCCATTCTGTTTCATCTCTATCCATGAAACTCTACCAAATCATTTGGAAGCTGTTCAAGTATGGTTTGGAATAGCAAAAAGCACAGCTTCATTTCAAAGCCAATGTTGACCATTATTTTCAACAGGTCAGCACAGTCAACACTCTCAAAGCTTGAAAAAGCTTGAGCAGAATGTAATTTATTTCCTTTTTTTTTTTTTTTTTGAAAAAAATCAAGAAGTATCCATCCCACAATACTGCCACCTCCATTTACTTTCTCACGTGGGATTCTGGATCAGCCTGTGAAGTCAGAAAGGGAGAAAATGCTCTTTGTGGAGAAAAAGAACAGAAGGCAGGCAGGATGGGGACTGCAGAGCAAGTTCCTCTGCTGGCAAAAATGCTCCCTCTTCCAGATGGTGGGAGAAGGGAGCTGATTACATTCCTGTGGGAAGAACTGCAGAGCCAAGTATTTGCCAGGTGCTTCAAGTCTCCTGCTCTATACAATTGTCCTGCCCTCTACTACTCCCTGTTGTTTAGCACAGAAGCTCCACTTCCAGGACAAATTGACAATTTAGAGGTTGGAAGAAAACGTTCCCACTGAGGCCAAGGCTGGCAGACATTTTTAGGAGTACGACTTTGGTACACTTAGGTGTTTATGACTCAGAAACCTCAGTAAATAATCAGAGGGAAGATTTAGATTAGCACATCTGTCTGGCATCCAAGAGTGCTGAAAGGCAGAAAGGAAACTCAAGGCAGCACTGGAGACACCAGTTTTCATGGCTGGACATTAAGTTGTCATTAAGTTCTCTATTTTCACTTAAAAAGTTGAACTGCAGATAGCACTAGGTAGAGGGAAAAGGGCTCCTCATTAGAGGTTTGCTTTATTGGGGGCGTAAAGAACCACTCCACAACTCCTGCACTAGTACCACTTGAAAAATGACAAGTGCATTAACAGAGCTGCAGTGTGAAACTTCAAAATCATCCCTTTAATCACATGCCACTCAAGATCATATAAAAATCCTAATAAACATCAGGCTGACCACTCTGGAGTGCCCACCACTGCTCTGAAGCATGTCATTTACACTGCTGAGACGCAGCAAAAACAAACCACTTTTAGCAGAGTGTTTCTAGTGAATAAAAGAAAGCTACAAATACAGTCAAATCCAATCTTTTCCTGCCTAAAAAAAGAAACATCTCCACCAAGTTCAGACAGTGGAGCTTGTGTAAGCAGGTATGAAGTTTTCCATGATGCAAGAAGTATTCCATAACGATACCTGTGCAAATTTCAACTTCTTTGTTCCATGGGCCTGAGAGAAATAAAGTTAGTGCTAACATATGATCCTAGCAGTTTTTCATGTAGAAAGGCAAAAAAAAAACCCAAAAAAAAAAAAAAAAAAAAAAAAAAAAAAAAAAA